>JAIGNY010004285.1:762500-790000 GCA_020152595.1 Chiridota heheva
AAAAAGAGGGGACAAAATAGAAAAACAACTTATAGAAGTGAGAAAAGATTGTGTTTTTAACAATGATTTCAATTAAGCTGGCGTTTGAGCCTCTTTGATATGTATTGGTAGATTGTTCCAGAGTAAAGCAGCTGAAGATTGAAACAAACGATGACCATATGACTTTGTAGAAACAGAAGGAGGCAGGGGCGATAACTTAGAATGGAGCGTAGACAGCGAGTCGGAGTGTACAATGTCATGTGGATAAGATCCAGTAAGTGGGAGCAAGGTTGTGGACACATTTGAATGTTAACAGAAGAATTTTGAAGTTGATGCGCGATTTAACAAGGAGCCAGTGTAAGTTGTAAAGGATTGGAGTTATATGACGAATCGTTCACTTCCTACTTCATTTAATAGTTATTTTTGTTAAATTCTGATGTTTTTAATTACAATACAATGGGTTCCAGTAATATTCATAAACCACCTATTAGAGTCTTTTAAACGTTCAATTATTCCAACTGGCGAAAATCAATGGAATGATTTGTCATGAAATAAAACAAGCCAATTCATTCTCTACTTTTTCAAGATTATTAAAATCTAACTTACTGACTTAGCTACTTCTGAATTATAATTAATAATGTATCAAGGTATTTTTTTTTTTTTTTGTAGGATGAGGGGGGACGGGGAGACCGGTAGTGTTTTTTCCCTTTAATGTGAGTTTGTGCTTGTGTTATTATTCATGATAAGATTTACACATTTTTCAGCATTCACAATTTCTATAAGTTCATTGTTTTTTATTGCTTATTGTATATCATTCTAAAGGTGCACTACTTTGTAAAAGCATTTACTTATTTAGTCTTCCTCCACTGTAATACAATAATACTATAATACACTTTGTACAGTTCTTGCTGGTATTAATATCTGTTTGTGGAAAATAAATAAAATCTTTAAAATCTTGAAATTGTTCCCACTATGCAAAGCTCAAATGACGTCATATAGAGATTGCCCACTTCTTCAGTGTCGCCCTCTTTGCCCTTTTCGTGTAAAGGCGTCCCCCATTCTAGTACCAGATTTGCTTGTGTGCTTTTGAATTTCTGAGGCATTTGTCGCCTTCGTCCTATTAGAGGGCGTGCGATTCAATTTAAATTGTCAAGCAGCAAGCACAAAAATGTATTGTACAGCTGATCTATCTTTATTGCTGCTAACTTATTTTCTATTTATATTTATGTAGGCTACTTAATGCACCATTTGCAAAAAAAGAAGAAAAACAATCATAAAGTTTAAAATCTATATAAAACTCGGAAGGGATCACCAGATCCAGGGCGGATCCAGGGCTACTGGCTAAAATTATATCGGTCTAGGTGCCCCAAAGGGGCGCCAAGACGGACTGGGGTATGAGCTCCCGGTGGGCCGCTCCGGCAGTTTTTCACGCTTTGTAAGGCATATTAGACATTATTTTGAAGCAAGTTCAGGGTCGGGCGGCACCAGGGCGGGGCGCATTAATCATTGACCGATGGACCAACTGGTCAGTATGCCCCTAAGCATGATCCCCTAGTTGATGTGGTCAGCTAATTTCGCCCAATAGTAAAACGTCCTTTAAAAATGCATTGGTAATTATTTTGGCACGTATACCCCCTGTCTTCACCAGCAATATATACTCCGTTTGATATATCAGAAAAGCTAAATTCATTGCGCAACACATCAATGATTATTTTTCATAATCGATCGTTCTTGTTAATTATTGTACCATTTCCTTTGACGTACCTGGACAACGACACGTGACGTCATCAATATGAGTCATACTTTTGTAATGGACAGGGACTTAATGAAGGATCAATATGACGTTTTCACAACTTTTACCTCATTTATCAGTATATGGTATTATGAAGCCATCAAGCAGTCAAGTTATTCTGTTCTTAAAATTGCTCGTTATTTTTGCAACAAGGACGTCATAATCGATAAACAAGACTGCAAAAAGTGAAGATCGACGAAGATTGAACTTGGCGCCACATACAATTTCATCTCACACAAAGGCAAAGGAACGTGTGTTATGATAAGAAAAAGATCAAAAAAGATTATAAAAAAAAGACCGTTAATCAATGCAATAATTTGACCCTTGTTCCATCTAACCAGGAAGATGGGATTCCAGCTCCCGAATGTACTGTTGAAAACCTCACGATATTAACTAAACAAAATCCAAGTAAATTGTATTGTGCTTGTACCTCCTTTGATCTGCTAATTCAAGTAACTAAAGGTCCGCCGGTTACCTTTCGCGCTCGGCGGAAGGAGTTTTGCTGGACTTTTTGCTGACAGTCGATCGATTGTGCGACTTCCTATTGCCACACTGCGTCTTATTGTCGCACGCTTCTTATTGTCACACGAATGGTGCTTCTTATTGTCACACGCTTCGTATTGTCTCATAAAATGTCATCGAATGTTCTTCTTATTTCGTATAAATTGTCATCGAATGTTCTTCTTATTGTCGCATAAAATGTCATTGAATGTTCTTCTTATTGTCACACGTGTACGACAATAAGAACCCCCATTCGTAGGACAATAAGAAGCTAGTGTGACAATAAACACACATGTTGGTGGACAAATGGTGTGCCATTAACACCATAATATTTAAAATAAGTGATGACATTTTTTTTCAATGCCGTTGTTGAGTAATGCTCTCCCCCTAGCTACTGGACGACGGAGCTTTTTGAACTGGGGATTTCCGAAATTTTAAACTAAGTAATGGCAATTCATTTAATTCCGTTTCTGGGTAATATTCCCCATTCCCTCCCTTTTCACCCCATAGCTACTGGGACGACGGATCTGTTTGAAGGCGGGGGAGTACGGAATTTTAATATAAGTAATGTCAATTCATTTAATGCCCCCTTACTGAGTAATAATTTAAACTGGGGGTGGCAAAAATTGCTGAATATGAATATGATTATACAGAAGGTGCCGTCAGAAACGCTTATGGGGAATCAGGACCCACCGCCGGAAGCCCTGCTTGTTTCCACCAAAATGTAATAATAATTTATCTGCCTCTTTTCTCCGTTCCGTTGTTGAGGTTTGTGATCAATAATATGCTTACAATTTAACATTTCAATTCTTCCGCAAAGCAATTGTACAAAACTTTCCTTAACTAAATGGTGGCATCTGGATTTCTCGGCGGGATAACCTCTCCAGCACGGAATCTGAACATTTCTGATTTAGGCTAGTAGATTAAGAAATAATTCCTACAAAAAAATTAGTCAGGTTTCTGGAGAGGGCTCTGGTCCAACAACGGCATTGATTGAATTGGCATTACTTATTTTTCAATATTATGATGTCTCCTTAATTGTCATACCATTTGTCCACCATATGTGTTCTTATTGTCACACTTGCTTTTTATCATGAGAAGCGTGTGACAATAAGAAGCACCTTTCGTGTGGCAATAAAAAGCACCATTCGTGTGACAATAAGAAGCACCATTCGTGTGACGATAAGAAGCACCATTCGTGTGACGATAAGAAGCACCATTCGAGTGGCAATAAGAAGCACCATTCGTGTGACAATAAGAAGCACCATTCGTGTGACAATAAGAAGCACC
This sequence comes from Chiridota heheva, assembly GCA_020152595.1. Classification (NCBI taxonomy): domain Eukaryota; kingdom Metazoa; phylum Echinodermata; class Holothuroidea; order Apodida; family Chiridotidae; genus Chiridota; species Chiridota heheva. The sequence continues at coordinate 766,063 of JAIGNY010004285.1, forward strand.
ATTCGTGTGGCAATAAGAAGCACCATTCGTGTGGCAATAAGAAGCACCATTCGTGTGGCAATAAGAAGCACCATTCGTGTGGCAATAAGAAGCACCATTCGTGTGACAATAAGAAGCACCATTCGTGTGGCAATAAGAAGCACCATTCGTGTGGCAATAAAAGCACCATTCGTGTGGCAATAAGAAGCACCATTCGTGTGGCAATAAGAAGCACCATTCGTGTGGCAATAAGAAGCACCATTCGTGTGGCAATAAGAAGCACCATTCGTGTGGCAATAAGAAGCACCATTCGTGTGACAATAAGAAGCACCATTCGTGTGGCAATAAGAAGCACCATTCGTGTGGCAATAAGAAGCACCATTCGTGTGACAATAAGAAGCACCATTCGTGTGGCAATAAAAAGCACCATTCGTGTGGCAATAAGAAGCACCATTCGTGTGGCAATAAGAAGCACCATTCGTGTGACGATAAGAAGCACCATTCGTGTGGCAATAAGAAGCACCATTCGTGTGACAATAAGAAGCACCATTCGTGTGGCAATAAGAAGCACCATTCGTGTGGCAATAAGAAGCACCATTCGTGTGGCAATAAGAAGCACCATTCGTGTGGCAATAAGAAGCACCATTCGTGTGACGATAAGAAGCACCATTCGTGTGACGATAAGAAGCACCATTCGTGTGACAATAAGAAGCACCATTCGTGTGGCAATAAAAAGCACCATTCGTGTGACAATAAGAAGCACCATTCGTGTGGCAATAAAAAGCACCATTCGTGTGGCAATAAGAAGCACCATTCGTGTGACGATAAGAAGCACCATTCGTGTGACGATAAGAAGCACCATTCGTGTGGCAATAAGAAGCACCATTCGTGTGGCAATAAAAAGCACCATTCGTGTGGCAATAAGAAGCACCATTCGTGTGGCAATAAGAAGCACCATTCGTGTGGCAATAAGAAGCACCATTCGTGTGGCAATAAGAAGCACCATTCGTGTGGCAATAAGAAGCACCATTCGTGTGACAATAAGAAGCACCATTCGTGTGGCAATAAGAAGCACCATTCGTGTGGCAATAAAAAGCACCATTCGTGTGGCAATAAGAAGCACCATTCGTGTGGCAATAAGAAGCACCATTCGTGTGGCAATAAGAAGCACCATTCGTGTGACAATAAGAAGCACCATTCGTGTGGCAATAAGAAGCGTGCGACAATAAAAACGCAATTTGTCAATAGAAAGCCGCACAGTCGGCCGCCGTCAGCCACTCTGCCGCCCAATTCCGCCGGCGGTTCCATTAATCAGGGAGTTGGCATGTATTAATGCTGGACACTGGATACGACCTTTTCTCATCCAGCAGTCCAGTGTAAGAAATGGATCGTCATTTTGTAAAGACGCAAGCATCAAGACCCTCTTGTTCCTGCTGAGCAGCTATGTGTCGCTTATTTCTTGGGTAATTCTAACATAGTCTTAATTTAGAAAGACACAAAGCTTGTTCTTTATTCGCTGTCTATGAACTTTATAGGGCCTACTGTTACATGCGACCTTTCATCAGAGTTAAACAACATTTCTGAGGAGACAAAAATTGCGCAATGACACTATGATTCAGTAACAGGGTGGCGCAATTCGAGAAAATTATACGACGATGTCATACAGTGACTCATGCTGACCTGCTGATGCAATCTCCTCGATTTGAAACATTGTGACAGTATTTCCAAAAATAGAACATTAATCAGAGGACTACGCCCTGCTATGCCTATTTCTAAAAATAGAACTTGCAAATTATCTATATAAGCAGCTGTTTTCAAGATTATTTTCGAGGTTTCATCAATTTACAATTAACTGTGTTTTATTTTTTAGATCGAGAATTATCGTACCTTCCTTTATTTATCTAGTGTGGGGATATTTATTAAAGCTAACTTGAATTTTCGTTGACTGCCTCTTAAGAGAGAAATCATTATAGAAAATCTTTATCCTGAACTGTTTGCCGATATATCACATAAAGTAGATCTTACAGCTGCCAGGCCTATAAATTATGTTAATGAGGTCACAAACAGATTCAAAGGCTTTGAGAAAAATTATAACATCATTCTTTGCGGAACTTGATACTGATATATATATATATATATATATATATATATATATATATATATATATATATATATATATATATATATATATATATATATATATATATATATATATATATATATATATATATATATATATATATATATATATATATATATATATATATATATATATATATATATATATATATATATATATATATATATATATATATATATATATATATATATATATATATATATATATATATATATATATATATATATATATATATATATATATATATATATTTATATATATTATATAGATCATCTTCACTATCACAGTAAGTTTAGGATACTTAAGTAGACTGAACTTTTAGAGTGTATTATATATTGTTTATCAAAAGAAGTCTTTAATATTTTAAATACACCAGATTCAATTTCAACCTAAAGTCAACAGTTTTTGGCATTCTTCTGTTACTGTTCTATTTTTGATCCGTAACACTACAGAACTGCAGAAAGATAACCCCTGTTGTTAAAATGGGATTGGGGGTGCTATTTACCAATTGTTAATGTATTTTATAGAAAAATGATTTAACTTTTTTACTATTTGAAATATATTTTCTCAAAATTTCTTCAGGACGGTGGTAAATAATAATTACCATTACTATTTTCTGTTTTACTACTTTCCTGACATATCCAATGGTTTTTAAACCACAACATCGCAGGACAAATATTATAGTAAACATAAAGCAAGACTGACGAATCTGCGGCTGTGACATCACAACTAGTCTGATTTCAGTTTTTTCTATACATATAATATTAAACTTTAAATTTAAATATCCCCTTAACGGAATACGATTTGTGAATGCTTTCTTCACCATTTTGTTTCCTTTGAAGTCCTCTTTCATATATAGATTAACTAGCTTGACCCTTGAACTCATCCTTTAACAAAAATGTTTGATATAATTTTATTTGGAACAAAAGTGGGATTGTGGGAAACGATACGAGTCATTACTTTTTAAGTTAAGTGGGTAAGCAATCATCTTTATTATTATTCTGTTATTAATCCTACGTTACAATTTTCCTCTTCATGTTTTAGGGGTGGGGGGAAAAATAGTCGGTATTTATTTCGGATCCGTGCGAGGCCCAGTTAAGAATTTTGTATCATATCAAGATTGAACCTCTTAGTGCGCGGGTGTACTCTTGTTTGTCACTGGCAGATTGTGCACCGTATCGAAGGTCATTCCTCTCCCCAGCTAGCACATGTATTATTCTATCAGTTGACCAACCAGGAAACTGAGCCATACATATAGAAAATGATGTTGCTTTGCCATACGGTGATAGAAAAATAAACTTAGGAAACCAATACAAATGAAAAACTTTCACTAATTTCAAGTTTAATTAACAGACATTTATTTCGGTAATTAATCATAAGGGAAAATTTCTTTACTAGATTAAAAACTTACGGTAATCCATCTTCAATTTACGAACTTCATTTTCTCTGCATGGAAAAAATTAGTATTTATATCAAGATGAAGTTTATGAAGATATTATGACTCCATTTAATTTAGCGAAACAACCTTGAGCAACCTTAGATTCAGTTCCCAGGTGTCTGCAGATTCAATTTGAAGATTGGAAGCTAACGATGCAAAACACCTGCGTCGTTATGTTTCTTTATTCAGTTTATTAGCTTGAAAGCTTCAAAGCCCAGATCAGCAAAATAGATAGCACATCGGTGTTAAATATCTATGGACTGGTCATGCTGGTAGCAATCACTATCATCATAGACTATATAACTTAATTGAAAGAAAACATGCTATAAACCATGAACACAGCACAATGTAAAATCGTCATGCCAATATTGTGCCCCGACATCTGCGACATTGTTACTCGCAGCGCCCTCACTCAATATTTCTTGAATAGTGTACACGCTGCCAAGCTTAAACCATGCCCGAAATAAATTACTACGTATACTTACGTACGTACGTACAGTATATGTGTAATTGTACTGTACGTATGGATTGTGGGGGCTGTGATGAGTCACGTGAATTTTCAATGGCCTTGAGATGTTCGATTTTCCAACATCTGGAAAATCAGAATATCGTTAATGTAAAGGCGCGACTCGTTCATGGTTAAAATGTGACTACACAACAATTTGAATGTTATGGTGTTATTATAATAATATAAATTGCTAATAAGGAGTCTAGAGAAGTAGGTTTGATTTGCCTTCTGGAGGAATAACATCTTTAATTAGTTAAAGGAGCACTAGACGGCATATCTTTAGGGGGTTCCTCTATAATTCAACTAAATTTGGAATGAAGATATACCAACAAATATCAAAAAGCGAGATGTCACACTCAGATCTCCCGCAGTAGATTTGCCACACTGGTCATTTTTATGTAAACTTGCGACATTCTGATATCGTGAATACTTGATAAGAAACGCGACAAGATTACACATGTGTTTATTTAGTTTTTAAGATTTTTCATTTTCTCGATCATGTTAGATAGAGATGTTCTGAGGGAAAGATTAAGATTTTTTCAAAAGGGGGTCCTGCTAGAAATGCTCCACATTTTCGCTTGAAAAATCGTTAAAAGAAAGGTACCGTCCCATAAATAAATTTGGAAGTGATCGCCACCGCGCAAGCTGGTAACGTCACTTTCTTATTAAGTGCGAGAAATCAGTGTTTTGAATAACAAATGTAGGCCCCTGTGTTTGGTCCGGCGGATGTGTGATCGATAGCATCGCAGATTTCTCGCGATCCATTAAAAAAAAATTAAAAACCGGAAGTGACGTCATCAGCACGGCGGTGTACACTTCTGGATGTATTTATGGGACGATACCTTTCCTTTAAATAAAACCAAATTATCACAAAGAGGAGTTTTGCCACTCTTTACATTTGACTTTCATTTGCTAGATTTTTTTCGAGGATTAAATACAGTTTGGAATTCGGGCGCGAAAAACCCAACGCCGTCATAATCCCCTTCCGAAGAAATATCCTTTGCTTCAACTCCTGGCGGAGGTCTCAAGTCGAACCTTTGAACAAGTTGAGAAAGGAAAAGAAACAGCTCCCTCTGAGCCAAAACCTCACCCGGGCAAGCCCTTTTACCTGGAAAGTGAATAAAAGAAAGAAAAAAAGATTATTTTAGAGAGAGGTCTGTTCATCAGTGGCGCAACTATATATATGTGGAACGCCAAAAGGACCACCAAATATGTTTGCATAACATTATGTTCGGAAACAATGTGGTCGCAGAATATAAGATCGGAAAACTAATATGCTCGCAAAACTACGTTCGGAAACAATATGGTCGCATAATATATGTTCGGAAACAAATAAGTTCGGTAAATATATGCCCGAAATCTTAAATGTTTGCAAAAGATATGCTCGCAATTTGTATGCTCGCTAAAGATAGTTCGTCGCGAAATGTGCTCGGAAACAATGGCGTATGCATATTCATGTCTCAATAATACGTGCAATCCCGGGGTGGTGTTTTAGGTTTCTCCAGTATAATCTTGGAAATATTGACCGTTTAATGTCATCAGGAACCTGGACCAATTAGCTTCCATTTACAGTGTCAAAAATGAAATGAGATATAAAATATGTATTAAAAATACAGTCTGATTTAATAAATAAAGTATGAAATTCAGTCGTTCCCACACAAAAGACACCAAACTTTAACTTAAATATCTCCTTAACAAAGATTTTTGAACTCTTTTTTTGCCATTTTTGTTTCTATTGAATCTCTTCTGTCCTATAAAATAGACTTGTTTGACCCCTGAACTAATTATTTATCATGGGCGGCAGAGCATTCAAAATATGGGGGAGGGGTGAGAAGGGGGAGGAGGGCGGTGGAGCCGTGGAGGTGCTTGTGGGTCGAAGGGCAAAACCATAGTGGGGGCCAGGGGGAAATCCCTCTGGAAGCTCTGCGATTTTAGCATTCCTCAGGGTTACAATCATGTCTGAAAACGCAGTCAAATTGCTTTAACCAGCAAATTTGTTTTGATGTAATGATACCCCAAAATATATTAAATTGTATACATTTTAGAACACACTTTCAGGAGCTAAGCTTAAGCACCCCACTTCCACACCCACACACACACACTTTTTTCGTTAAGGGTCTGAGTCCCAAAGCCCCCGGTTCCGCCTCTATTGATTGGTGTGACACCCCTCCCTGAAAAGCACGTATACTATGTTGCGGTTCTAGTAAAGTGGCGCAACAAAAGGAGTTTGTTACAACCAACCAAGCCTCAGTCAAAGTTTATTGGAACATCTGAACAATTTTGGGCATTTTTGTAGTAGGATTTTGGCTAGAAGGCAATCTTTTTTCAAATGGGAAATATATTAATTTAGGTTCGTTGGTTCATCATACCCCCCACCCCCCTCACCTCCTCTCCCTCCCTTCCCACGCACCTGGAGGAGTCGGAGGCTGAAACCAAGTAAAGGCCCCAATTGAATGGCTGCTCCGGGCCCAGAATCCCCCTGTTATGCCACTGGACAAGAGGCTTCAAGTAAGGGGTGGGGTGCTGGTGTATCACAAACTTACCCGCAGAAAAATTGCACTTGCCTGATTGATCTATAAACGGTATGTTTCTACAATCACATAATATGGAACAGACCCCCACCCCACAACCAGTGACATCGCCAGAGATTTTTGCTTGGTGGCAAGGTACTCAAGTACCAGACGCGGCAATGCGAACACAAAATGTACCCGCTTAAGGGCCCCTGCAGGCCTTGGAAATCTTTGGAAGCTCTGAAAATTTCTAGATTTTGATGCTTTAAAATGACCCAAGATTATCGGCATCGGGCTCAGTATTTTACTCGTACAGCCATGAAGATAACATCAAAACTATGGTATTTTTCAGAACATTTTCAAAAGTATTTTGTTTTACACTTTTTCCTCAGAATTGGGCCATGTTTTATCCAAAATTGGAATTGCTCCACAATTTTTTCGAGGGGGTGTAACACGTCCCACCCCCTTAAGTTTCGCCCCTGCCATACAGATTTGATGATACTATCCTGTCGTCCTTGCTCCGCCAAAATATTCTAGTTTTACGTCACTGTAGGGGGAACTTTCGTAGCACAATTTGGTCAGGCCCTGAAAATGCATGTATATGCCAGCGTTGGACTGGCCATTGCTCCGAGGGATTGCTCCGAGGGCCTCTCCCCTCCCTCTACAATAGGCTCCCTGGGCCATCTCCAGCTATTTGATTGCACCAAAAATCAGGCCTCCTAAAGCATCCCAGTTCGACTCTGCTATATATTAGGAGGCCTAAATTATACACCACTTTGCGGTCACCATTCCTGTCTCCATGATCTGATGATACATTTTTTTTATCTGTTCCCATAGGGCTACACGGAAATGAACCCGTTCTTATTTGCACCAGGGAACTGTTACTTTGACAGCTCCCTGGTTGAAGTAACAGCTCCCTGGTTAAAGTAACAGCTTCCTGTACCAACGTTCCTGTTGCATTACGTACTAGCTGTTACCAGCAGTGGCGTGGTGGCAGGGGGTCGGGGGCTGGGGGTGGCAACTTCCCCAGTGAAGCTTTCTGAGAGGGCGCCAAATACTCACAGGGGCGCAAAAATTGTCATGAGATTATTATTTGAATTTACTTTTTATTACCAACTTCTGTAATTTCTATCATTTACAAAACAAATGTTGTAAATGTTTACTCTCTAAGCTTAATGCTCACATCTAAAACAGTAAAATCATCACTGGACCCAAACTAAAAACTAATATTGTCGTCAATGGGATCCTACATTTGAACATTTGTTCAGAAATTGATATTCCTTTTAACTAACTGTAGTGTGGAATTGACACGATTTAAGCAATTTTCTGCTACCCAAATCACGCCGAAAACGCTCAGCTTCCTGGGGCTTGCACCCAATGGGCGCCTGTCAGGACGTTGACCCTAGATTGGACACGATCTGATAACATTAAGCAACTTTCTGCTATCAAAATCGCGAAAAATGCAGGGCCTTACGGGGGCTTTTTTAGATTTCACACCATTTGAAACAAATTTTGTGTTATCAAAATCACGTATACGGCTACCGGGGCTTCGCACCCAGCACCCCTACCTGCAGTGTTACCCGATGCATAGATTTGACACATTTCAAAACAATTTTCTGCTATCAAAATTACGAGAAACGTAGGGCTCCCGGGGGCTTCGCCCCATGGGTCGCCACCAGAGCTTTTCCCCTAGCATGCCTTCCATTTTTGGAATTTTTCTTCAAGTTTCGTTTAATTTCTTTCAATTTTTGGGAAATTCCCTTTATTTTGGGGAAATTTTTGAAATTTTTCTTCATTTTCGTAAAATTTTCTTCATTTTGTGTAATTTTTCTTTAATTTTTTGGGTTTTTTAAATTTATTTTAGGGGGGCATAAATAAGTCCAATTTTTAACAGTTTTTTTTTAATTTTGGTTAAAATTGCTTCAATTTTCTTGAAATTTCCTTAATTTTCGTGTAAATTTGCATAATTTTCAAGAAGCTTCCTTCATATTTTGGAAATTTTCTTCACATTTTTGAAATTTTCTTTAAATTTCGTTCATTTTCGGGAATTATGTTTTGAAATAAAAAAGACTATATATTTCAATTGAAAAAAACTATGTTTCCAATAAACATGAGATTGTGGGAATTTTTTTCAAATTTCAATTAAATTATCTTTAATTTCTATAAAATTTTCGTCATTTTGCGTCAATTTTCTTCAAATTTTGGACTGTTTTTTCAATTTTGGGGAAATTTCCTTCATTTTCGAAAATTTCCTTCGTTTTCAAAAAATGTTTCTTTAATTTTCGGAAAATTTTACTCGGGAAAATTCCTTCATTTGCGTAAATTATCTTGATATTGCCTTCATTTTTGTAAAAAAATTTCGTGAAATTTCCTTCATTTTGCCGAAAATTTCTTCAAATTTTGGAACTTTTTCTTTAATTTTCGCAAAATTTTCTTCATTTTCGGGATTTTTTTTTTCTTTCTGTTAATTTTCGGAAATTTTTACCAGGAATATCTTTGCTCCCTGGACCTTTGCTAGGGCTTTGCCCTACATTGCTTTTTAAAAGATCTATCAGTCTATGTGCCCAACGTTTAATTCTTAATATGAGCAAACCAAAATTAAAGGGGGAGGGGGAGGGGCGCTAAAAAGGCCTTTCCCCCAGTGAAACATGACCCACCACGCCACTGGTTACCAGTGATCAGCTGAAAAAATACCCCCAAGTTGAACAAGCGAGCTATCCAAAGGTTACATGTCCTTGGAAAGGAGAACAACCTCGGAAGGCCATGCCCTCAGAACAAATGACTCATACATATGTATAAGCCACTGTTTGCGAACTCACTTTGCGAAATACTTTGCGACGAACGTTTCATAACCGAGCTTATGCCAAAAGGCTCACGAAATACGTTTGTTACCCGAGCATACGCCAAAAGGCTCACGAAATATGTTTGCAAACTGAGAGCATAATTGTAGCGAAAGTAGTGATTGCGAGCGAATGTTTTGCGAACATAAAAATTGCGAACATACTTTTTTTCGCGAAGATCTTTTAAGCAAAGCAAATTTGATTCCCGAACATGTATTTTACGATTATAATGATTTTCGAACACAGATTTTGCGAGATTATTTTTCGAACATATTTTTGCGAACATATTTGGTGGTCCTTTTGGCGTTCCATACAACTAGAGTTCTGGCGGTCCGTGGGGGAATTTACCCGTTGGGACCATATAACTAACATGTCACAGTGTCATAGCTCGGGGCCCTGGATTATCGAGGGTTTACCCACCCTTCCACCCTAGTGCTGTGCCACTGCTGTTTATCAGTTAGCACTAGCCTCCTATGTACACACTTATTTAACTTCGTATCTTTAACAGTTTAATCAGCTGATCAGTTTAGAACAGGCTGTCAATTTTTTGAATTTTGAATTAAGACCTCACCGCTGCAAAAGGAGAGTATGGAAAGCGAAAAATACGTTTTTGCGTTAAAGTACACTATTTGCCATGAAATTTAAACTGTTAAAGGTGCAGGTTGATTTTAAATTTTAAAGAACAGTTGTTGTCTAAACGTGAAGATGAATATATATATGTCAATTTGACTAATTTTGATTTGTCAAAATACAGTGGTCCAAAAAACAGACAAAGCATGTACCACTTAAATTAGCAATATATCCTCTCACCAGCTCATCGCTTCCATTTTTCAATATTATACAGCTTTATAGAATGATGGAGTATTTGCATTGTCATAACCCGTGCATTAAATCCCCGTAAGCATGTTTATCTTGTATGGATTTTTTTCTTCAAAAGAAACAAAATGGTGAAGAGAGATAGACTTGCTTGACCCCTGAACTAAATCCTTAACAACAACAAAACAATGTATGTAAACTCTTCTTGTTGTTCATTCTCTTTTGGGTTTTGTTAATGTTAAAATGCATTTTAACAATCTAACACGGAAATTTGTATAAAAAGATTAATGCTTTGGTATCGTGTTTATATCCTAAACGCGTGTCAAAGTCCTTTACCCGTGCATTAAATGAGCATATAAAGACTCCGCCTCAACAGTAATCTTTAAATAAAATAAATATTAGCTATGAAACAAACTGGGAATAAATTAGTTCAACACATCATGTGAACAGTGTAGCCAGCGTTCAAAATACGGGGTCCAACCGTGGCATCTAAAAGTATCGGGATACAAGGGACCTTGATTATATTATTTCTGGAAAAGTGAGGGGTTTCATTCCCTCTATTACCCTACATGCAGAAACTCTTCTAAAATTTGCATTGAACTCGGGTGCAAGAGAGGGTCAGCTTAGTGTCATGTGGGAGGGGATAAAGGCCTATATATCAGACAAATCATGTCACCCGTACAAAATGTTTAGGGGTAAGTGGGGAAGCGATTCCATCATGGGGGAATATTCCTCCTTGCCCGTCACTGCTAACATGATACACCTTTGTTCTCCGCCGTACAAGCTTATGGCATAGCTTACCAACTCCGTACGGGGTCACGTTCCTGCTCCGCACAAACGTCCCTTTTTCATCAATGAACCTTTCTGGTGTATACTCAAACGGCTCGGGGAAGAGGCGCTCGTCATGGTGCATGGCCCAGAAGTTGGTGATTATGAACATTCCTTTTGGTATAAAATGACCTTTGTATGTGGTGTCCTTTGCGACCATGTGAAACATTCCTAGAAAATAAAATATATAGTCTTGTTTTAAATGTCAGTAAGTTAAGTTGAATAAAGCTATAAACACATATTTACTGCTATCTACGATGTGGCCAAGTTAGATAAAGGGGCGTAGCTAGATATTGTTTCTTTGTCATAGGAGGTGCAATTGAAATATCCAAATTAGGATCTATTATTTCCCACTTTTTTTCAAATCACGACAGCAATACATTTCTGAAGTAAAAGGCATGTCTTTTTCGAAATCTCTGAACAAAGGGTTTCACTTTGCCCATGGACCTTAGTCGGACAGGGATGTGAAATGTCACGGTCGGATGACAGTCCGGGAAATCTCCTAAAAGGGTTTTGTGGTTTGTAGACAGGTATGATAACCGCTACACCACAGTAGGTAGATAAATTAAACTATTTATTTATATATTTGGTGCGATTTTTTTTTTTGTGATAGGTTTTCGAGTCGGGAAAAAGGTCTGATAAGATGGGCCCATACGGCCATGCGTAGATGGCGTAGGAAGGGGCAATGTGCGCTTGACCAAGATTAAAGAAATGGTCAATATCTAGTGGATTCCTCAAATTTGGCCTTTTCATAATCTCTGCCAAATTTGATCTTCTTTTTAAGTTTTCTATAACAGACATATTATCTACGTCACTGTCTAATATGTTATGTATAGCCTAAGCTGAAAAAATGACTCGTAGTTCGTATAAGACCGGAATGTTTTGACAACGAACATACCCATAGGTGCTATGCTCACAAAACGATGGCTCTCTTGAAGGGTTGCCTTCGTATAGGGCATCAGTTCACGATCCCTCAATGTCGGCAGACGGTCCCCTCCAATCACTCGATCCACCTCCTCACGGACTTTCTTTTGGACATCTTGGAATTTTGTCATGAGCAGAACAAGCCATACAAGCATTGACGCTGTGCTGTCCAAGCCGGCTGCGAACAAGTTTGACGCTACACCTACGATAAGAATGGATAGTGTTTGAGTCTGGGACATTTATAAGTATTGTTTATGACAGAACCATAGGCGTATGGGAGACGTTTGAAATAAATTGATAATAATAATAAAAAAGAAATACAAATAATAATGATAATAACAAAAAATAATAATAATAATAATAATAATAATAATAAATAGTAATGATAACAATATTGATAATAAAAATAATGATAATAATATATAATAATAATAATAATAATAAAATTATAATAAAGTATGCAAACCAAAAGGAAGTTGTTTACCAGTTCAGTTCGTACCACCGAACGAGGGACTCAATATGTCCCCCGATCGGGAGACTCAAGCATGCGCACTGAGCTTACAGTGATATATGGAAGCCGCCATTTTTATTGTGAAGTTTTAGTCATAGACGCTTATCAGTCGTTTCATTGAAGGTTTGTAACAAAGTTTGCTATGTTCATCTTTAATTTCGCGAAAGTAAAATAACTTTCGTTACGCAGTTATTGCTAAATCCCCAAGTTATTTCTCATAATTTCAGAAGACCTTGTTAAAGCGCGACTGCCTAACAGTAACGCATAAAAAAAATTCATCACTTTTCTTCAAATTTCTCGAAAACCGCACGGTGAATTTTAAAAGCGCACGGTGAAAAGATAATTCATATGCCATTATTTCAAATTGTGAAGAAAAATTTGAACCCTTTGCAGTGGTTGAGGTTCCCGCGCTCTAAATGTGTTTGATTCTTATGTTATTCCTACACAAACTTTGAATTTGGATAGATGCATTGTGGGATACTTCTGTAAAGAATCCCCCGATTGGGAGAACAAAACTCTTCTCCCGATCAGGGGTACGAACCAAACTGGTTTACGATTGTTTCGCCTACCAAAGACATTGATTTTACATATAGAATTATATAATTTAACGGGTCGGGAGGGGGGACGCTGACCAACAAGAAGCCGGCTTTGTTATGACGTCATAGCTTTACCGTAGTTCGCTTCTGATTGGTCAGTGGCTGTATAGTGGCCGGCCCTGAGATTTTCCATCTGGGTCATCGATTTGCCGTCACAGGATATTCTCGATGACGGAGCTTCTGATTGGTCGGGTGTAAGAAAGATCTGCCCGGCGAAAATTTATACTTTCCCGACTAACCTATAGATGATATACATGTGTCTACACGTAGTGAAAAGCCACTATACAGCCGCTGACCAATCAGAAGCCGGATTTGCTATAACGTCATAGCTTTGCCGTTGTTCGCTTCTGATTAGTCAGCGGCTGTATAGTGGCCCCTGAGATTTTCCATCTGGGTCATCGGATAGCGTCACAGGATGGGAGGGTTTCCAAGGAAACCGTCTGAAGAGTGCTGTTTGCGGTGAATTAACAGTCATATTGGAGAGGGCACAGAATAATAATTCCACCCCAGGGGGAGGGTTTTCAGGAAGTTCTTATCAGAGCCATCACCAAGGAATATCGACTGATCTACACAAAACGCGTCATTCAGTCCGATCTCACAACCCCCCCCGTACGGGTATTAAACCCTTCATCTCCTCATGTCCCCTTATATGGGACCTACAGGCTCGTCTACGACAAACGGGTGATTGAACTAGACCGCACCACCATCTGCTGGATGACAACATTAGCAACTCAGTCTTAAATGAAACCCCAATGGGTCATCGGATTGCCGTCACAGGATATTCTCGACGACGTAGCTTCTGATTGGTCGGGGTCTGTATAGTGACCCCTGAGATTTTTCATCTTGGTGATCGGATTGCGTCACAGGATGAGAGGGTTGTCAGGAAGCCGTCTGACTGTCTGAGGCGTGTTGTTTGCGGTGAGTTTACGGTCATTTTGGAGTGGTTCTAATCAATGTGTGGTTTAGATAATTGTATACGTAAGTACGCTAATTTCTCTGGGAGTACTATGGGTCTATATGTTTTCTATACCATACGTGGTGTCCGAGGGTAAAGCGCCCTGCTCCAAGGGTACCTCTCGGTGTAAAACAAGAAGAAATAGACAAAAATATCTCTGGCTATGGGTCCCCCCAGGATACTTTACCCAGGAATTATTCACTCAAAGGTGTGTGTGTGTGGGGGGTATCATGGTCACCACACCACTCATTGTCGCCCATTGAAAAACAATAAACCATGAAAATCTGTTGATTAGAAGTTTAGATTTGTCAAAAAAGTTAAAACTTAAGGGGATTAAACTGTGAAAGGTATCAATAATATTGATATATCGCCATGCTAATTTCACGATTATCGATAATATCGTGATAATATCGTCACAATCTACTGAGTCACATCATTCGAGAAGACTTATTTTGGTTTGTACATGACAATTGAGAAATATTTTTTTTCTTCTTTGAAACTTGTCATTTGAGAACATATTTTCTGAAAGATGTGATTTGAGTCACGATATTATTTAAACGGTGTGATTTGAGAAGACGTTTTACTTTTTGGCGTTCAATTTGAGAACGATTTTTTTTTTAAATCCCATTGAATTAACACAGGGAGCAAAATTTGAGCGAAGATGTTTTAAAAACATGAATAATTTGAGAAGACGTTTTTGTTTTGTGAAACTCATCATTTGAGAAACAATTTTTCTGAAACACACTGTCATTTGAGGCAGTTTTTTGCTCAAATATTTTTCATTTGAGAGGACAAAACTACGTTTTTAATGGGCAAAATGGGTCTACAGGGGTTAATTGTGAGAATAATTGGACAAAATTACGTTTTTAACGGGCAAAATGAGATTTACGGGGGCTTAATTGTAGGAATGATAGAACAAAACTGCGCTTTAACCTGTTAACGCGAAAATGGGGGGTCTCCGGGGGCTTAATTGTGGGAACGACAGGACAAAATTGCGCTTTGACGCGAAAAAGGGGTCTAAGTGGGACCTGATTCCAAACAAAGCCCCCTGTTCTGCCTTCGCCGCACTTGTAAGCTTTAATAAAACAGAGCGAGAAATATTTTGTATCCGTGTGGGTGTGTATTATGTTGTTTGTTAACATCGACCAATCTAGGACTGTCTGGCTGGATCAGAGAACCACCAGACGACAGAACGTCGACGAACCTTGCGCCATGCTTATAGCATTACTTAAACCCGATTCCTCACAGAGTTATATTGCCCGATGCGAGGTTGGCGAAAATACAGTCGTTACCCCCATCTTACACCAGGCATGTCTACCGTATCAAGAGTGAGCAAGGTGTGTGCTTTCTTTTGATTGAAGGAATGTATGCAGTAAACTTCTGTCTTTTACTCTATGAATTGACCTCGAGTCTGCAACCCCTAAATCAAAAGATCAATAAAATATTAATTCTCAAAGTTCAACGTGTAATAGTTTTATGCTAAAACGACATATACCCTTTGCCCCCCCTCCCCTCCTCTCTCCCACCTTTCTCGTTTTACAAGAAAATTTTCTGCGGTGAGACTGATGTAAATATGTTTTCCGAGAAGCAAACGTAACTTTTTAGGATGTGACGGACCGCTCATGCGACGGGCTCCGTTGACGCTAGATCTTATGGTAGAACAAGAGTAGTTCAGATATCATATTTTTGTTTTTACAGAGTTCATTCCAAACGCCTTCTTCCATGGCGATGCCTTCAGGGTATTGTACCGGAGTTGGTTTTGACATATTTGCCGAGATAAACGTATTTAATGCTTTCAAATTGTGATGTAGACACGTCCTCTCCTATGGGATAAGCTCGGGGTACCCATCCGAGACTATCTCTTATTTTGTCGTAACTCAGCATTTTCTAAGCTCTCTTCAAAGGTATGTTGTCGGAACTCGAAGGAGTTGGTGAGAATCGCATTTCTCCCATATCTTTGTTATCGTAGTACACGCTACCGTTCCGCTCGTTTACTTTATTCCAACCAGTTAGAGCCATGACGTGTCTTTTCTCGGAGAACTATAAACGAATGATGGGTGTTTCGACGCCGACGAGTGAACACACAATTAAAATGACGGGGTCGTCACCTACGTAGTAACAATGCTATCACGAAACGCTTAATACGACCCGGACGAGAACACAGGAACAACGTACAGACAGATATAACATCGACAACCAAGTCAATGTCCACGGCCTTTGGTAACCAGTTGTGGTACACTGGCGTGTCTACCCAACCCATGTTTGAACCCAGGGCCTCGTGGTCTAGAGACAGATATGATAACTGCTACACCACAGTGGGTAGATATGGGTGTTTCTTGGATTCAGGCACTTATATAACTTTTTCCATAAGAGGGCGCTAGTCAGTTATTATCCGATGACATCCTGCTTCATTGCAATCGGCAGATATGTTTTCTTTTTTTTCACTGTAAGACAAGCTTGGATTTGTTACCCGTCGGTTGGTATAAAGGCAGGTTTTTTTCTTTCTCAACAGGCATACACACGGGTGTGAACACAAGGTTATATTTGTTACACGTCGGCTGTTTTTCTTTGTCAACGGGTGTGAATACAAGATTGGGTTTGCTGCACATCGCTTCGTAGGAGAGAGAATCTCTTTTAACAGGCGTAGTGGTCTTTCTTGCATGGATGTTGAGGTTTCTTTGCTTGATTGCGTCTTCTTCCTCTTTCAAAATACACACCTGACAAAATCTTTTGGGTCGTGTCAAAGTCATCCATTGATCAGGTGTGAGAGCGATTCGTGTATTTGTAGGGACTTCGCCGATTCCTGGAATGTTGCTGTTCTTCCTGATGTGTACGTAGAGATTGGTATTTGAACGAAGAGATTGTGATGTAGGTGCGCTGTGCAAACACCAGCCTTAGCTTTTCTCCCAAATAGATGCGATGGGTACTTTCCTTTAATTTCTTGAGCGTATCCATTACCAAATGAGCTCGTCGGCTTAATGTCGACCATTGTTTGGATGTAAGGGCAATACCTTTCTTGGTCGCCACAGGTGTCGTCCCTACATTCGGGGATGTAAAGTACTGCCGAACATGAATATAAAACTCTCCGTTAAAGATAGAGACGGTGAGGTAGCGCTCGCCTTTTAAGGCGACAGCTTTCTGGTCGGGCATCAGTGCAGCGAAGCTGCTATGCTTCCATGTTCGTGTCTGAGTTTTGAATGAATGTTAGGCCTACTCGCTGTCGTTTCCGCCTTTTTATAGCTTTTTAACGCGCAAACTCAACAAGCGCCCTCCTTTTTCAACGATTTATTACTTTGGTAAAAGTCTGTCTCGTTTCGACGAGGAGAGGGGGGAGGAGGGGAAGGGGAGGGGGTCGTGTACGCGTTCCGGCTTCGCTTATTTTGGATGACTCATGAATGTTTGCATAAAGGGTGCTAAACAAATCGATCATCATTATGAAGAACATCTTAAAAGCATTCAAGTTTTAATCACCATTAAAAGAACATCTGATACGCATTTGAGTCAATCCCCATTAAACAAACGTCTTATATAATCGTTTAACCGTAATGGTGAAGTTCAAATGTGAAAACTTTGCGATATGAGTTCTGGGGGCGGGGTGTGGTTTTGAATTAAGTGTGATGTGTAAAAGAGAAAGTTTGGGAGAATGTAATGTTCTTTCTCTACGGTCTACGGTCAAAGTATGACGGCATAGCTTGGACGTATATCACTTCTGAATTGTCGCACTGTATAGTCCATAGGACACGCTGATGATAAGACAAATACAGTCAATCGATAAATCATTTTGTGTACATAATTATTTATTTTTCTATGTCTAATAATGGGATTGGGCTGTCTTTTATAATGAAGCATGTTTTCGTGGTCAAGAAGGATCGATATCAATAGTATAAAGCATTCATAATTCATGTTTGTTTATTCAATATTGGATTAACATAAGATCCTTTGTTTAAATGCCCTTGACGTGATCGATGACCTGTGTATCCGTTGTGTCTTCTCCAATAATGTGACTCAGTAGATTGTGACGTTATTATCACGATATTATTGATAATCGTAAAATTAGCATGGCGATATATATATATTATTGATACCTTTTACAGTTTAATCCCCTTAAGTTTTAACCTTTTTTTAACAAATCTATACTTCTAATCAACAGATTTTGATAGTTCATTGTTTTTAATTGGGCGACAATGAGTGGTGTGGTAACCATGACATCCCCACCTTTGAGTGAATAATGCCAGGGTAAAGTATCCTGGGGGGACCCATAGCCAGAGACATTTTATGTTATTTCTTCTTGTTTTACACCGAGAGGTACCCTTAGAGCAGGGTGCCTTACCTTTGGACACCACGTATGGTATAGAAAACATATAGACCCATAGTACTCCCAGAGAAACTAAAGTACTTACGTATACAATTATCTAAACCACACATTGATTAGAACCACTCCAAAATGACCGTAAACTCACCGCAAACAACGCGCCTCAGACAGTCAGACGGTTTCCTGACAACCCTCTCATCCTGTGACGCAAGCCGATCACCAAGATGAAAAATCTCAGGGATCACTATACAGACCCGACCAATCAGAAGCTCCGTTGTCGAGAATATCCTGTGACGGCAATCCGATGATTCAAATATAAATTTTCAGGGACCACTATACAGCCGCTGACCAATCAGAAGCAAACGACGGCAAAGCTATGACGTCATAGAAAATCCGGCTTGTGATTGGTCAGCGGCTGCATAGTGACCTCGCACTACTTTTACAATCACATCATAGAACAATTAAGAACAGACACCCCCAATCAGTGGCATCGCCAGATATTTTGGTTTGGGGGCACAGTACCAATGTACCACACACGACGAAATGTGAAAATTTGAATGATTAAAATAAGACAATTTTAGGTTACCATTGCTAAACAGGCAGAAGAGAAATTTGCCCTGAAAATTGAGAAGAATCGGAAAAAAATTGTAGGGTTTATGGCCCAATTTTAGCAAATGTATTTTAAGACATAATATTGGTGAAGGTTTAAACTGTAGGATACCAATTAGGTGATAATTGCACTGTTTTTAAAAGATTTTGGTAAATACAGCCCAATTTTGTATGTCCCTTTTTTTCTTCTGCCTAATATATCTAGCTATTTTACCCAAATAGGTGTACTTTAGCCCCGCCCCCGCCTCATACGTCTATGGACAGACCCGTATCATTATCATCAACTAAGTGGGTGACTGCAGGGGAGGGGGATGTAGGTTTGAAGTCCACAGATGGTCTGGGGTAGAGCCCAACGTTCAAACCAAGTTTACCATATTCTAATTAAAGGAAAGGTATATCGTCCATTAATGTATTCAGAAGTGAACGCCGCCGTGTTGGTGACGTAACTTCCGGTTGTCAATTTTGTCGATTGATTGCGAGAAATATGCGACACGATCGACCACACATCCGACAAACCGATCATACGGGCCACATGTGTTATCGATAACATCACAGATTTCTCGCAATCAATGAGAAAATTGAAAACCGGAAGTGACGTTACCAGCACGACGGCGTTCACTTCTGAATGGGATGATATCTTTTCTTTAAAAAAAAAAAAAAAAAACTATGTGTAGGCCTACTTTATTTTAAGCTCCCACCCTGCCCTATCCACATGGATGTGAAACGTGGCATAATATGATAGAAATGTACAAATCCTGCTTCGAAGTTTATTGGCATTCAGGTAAACAAATTATACTAAATTTCTGTTCGGATGATGATTCTGATCTGTTTAAATAAATTGATACTCAAAATGGTTTTTTAATGTTTAATTTTGTTCTCTTTATTGCAGGTTCAATTGGCACACGTTGTATGCTTCTGGACCTAAAAAAGTATTTTTGCCGGAAATTTGTATAGGCCTATTCCCCTTTCCATGTGCATATACTCCAGACCTGGGACCTCTGTAAAAAAAAATAGGAGTTCTCGGTCGAAAAAAGAAGTGGTTGCAATTTTGCTAATTTATTGAAATGGTAAAATAACGCAAGACCCATTTGTAATGCTCGTGTCATTGAATTAAGTATTCATTACAGATTATCGTTCAATATCCATATCAAGGTTATCAGTACCATCGCGTGTTAGAAAAGTTTATTCAAATATTCTGGAGACATGGTCTCACTTTTGACATAATGTTCATTTAGCATCTATCACGGGATACACCACGAGATTGTCTATACATTTATGTGACTAAATCAATACCCTGAAGTAACTCATGAAATCACTCACCTTTCAATGTATTCTCCGTGAGATAAGTCTTCGTCTGCTCTGCCTTTTTCTTGTCTGCTTCTCTCAGAAAGACGTCTATAAAATCTCGAGAATTGTCAGGGTCCATTTTCTCCTGGTGTTCCGCAATTTCTCTATGACACTCATTGGCTATCTTATCCAGAGCTAGCTGGCTTCGGCGAAGCTTGGATATTGGTATAATATTGAATCTTGCAAGGATTTGCACGATTGATGGAATACCAAAAAATATGACAGGGTCTAAACACTGTGGTAAGTCATGAGCAGCGTGGACGTATCGAAGCATTTCTTTATCTCCATATTTGAAACGTTTTCGAAAAATGAGTGATATGAGAATGTTTCCCATGCAGTGCATAAGGGCTTCTTTTGGGTAGAATGGCTGGGTGTCATACCTACACGAAGAACAAGAGCAAAATACATGTGTTGTAATAGGTGTAGAAACCAGGCCAGGGGGAGAATGGAAGGGGAGGGCATCTTTTACAACTTTTTCGAAAAATGATAAAAGTGTCCCTTTTGAAAATGAAAAGTGGCCCTTTAAAAATGGAAAAAAAGCCCCTCAATTACTGTCCCAATAGTAGGAAACTGGGGAATTTTGTCAGTCTCATTGTGTCCCCATTAGAAAAATGCCCCTTTCTTAAAATAAAGTGCCCCTTTACTTTACTTTGCTGTTTTGGGCTCACTTATTATATCTACAGATCAGGATGAGGGACATGCATATGACTTGAAAAGTGCCCCTAAGAGGTCGTCCCCCCCCCAACAATTTTCAAAGCTTCCTACACCCCTGTGTGTTGTAAATATAACCATAAAAAGTATTGCTTTTTACACTGATGAGGGCAATTTATTGGTTATTTCTTTGTGCAAGCTGTAATTAAATAAAAACAAGTATTCAGTATCGCTTGACAAAAGCGATTTTTCACAAAAGACTATGGATATAGAGATAGTTCTGATTGTCATGATTTTGCAAAGCAATACCCTGAAAACGTGAAAGAGAATTATTGAAAATGTTTTTCCTACATTTTGGTAAAAAGATCGTTAATAAACTGTCACCAGTTACGGTCTTACCCAGAAAAAAAAAAATCATTTCCGCATATCTTTTTAGACTCATGTCAATACTGTGCCCCAACATATACGCCATTACAACTCGCAGTGCCCTCACTAAATATTTGTGAAATAATGTACACGCTGTTCCGCTTAAACCATTCCCGAAATAAACTCAGTATATCGTACAAACAGTGTACGACGACGACGAGTGTACGACGAACACACAATTACAATGACGGGGTCGTCACCTGCGTAATCAGTTATGATAGAAACAATGCTATCACGAAACGCATAATACGACCCAGACGAGAATACAGGTACGACTTACGGACAGACATAACATCGACAACCAAGTCAATGTCCACGGCCTTTGATAACCAGTTGTGTTGCACTGGCGTGTCTTCCCAACCCAGGCTTGAACCCAGGACCTCGTGGTCTGTAGACATGTATGATAACCGCTACACCACAGTAGGTGGTGTAGCGGTTATCTACATTATAGATATACATACAGTGTATGTATAATTGTACATTTTATATTGAATGTGAGAGGAGTGACGCGTAAATTTTCGTTTGCCTTGAGATGTTCGATTCTCTAACATGTGGAAAAACCGAACATCGCTGATGTAAGGGCGCGAATCTTTCATGTATAGGCCTACATATACCAGTCAGTGGAACTGCAAATTGTAACAAGGAGACTACATATTCAAATCTAAAGTAATTTTATAATAGAAAATAGGCCCTATTGTAAATTTTCTTCTCAAAAGTTTAAGTAACAATGTGACTAAGGTCACGACAATATGACCTGTAGTTTTGAATAGTCCTTAGGTCACGACGAAATGACCTGTAGTTCAGAATAGTCCTTAGGTCACGACGAAATGACCTGTAGTTCAGAGTAGTCCTTAGGTCACGACGAAATGACCTGTAGTTCAGAATAATCCTTTAGTCACGACGAAAAGACCTGTAGTTTAGAATAGTTCGACGAAATGACCTGTAGTTCAGAATAAGGTAGAAATCCTAAAGGTCACGACGAAATGACCTGTAGTTCAGAATAATCCTTTAGTCACGACGAAAAGACCTGTAGTTTAGAATAGTTCAGTACAGTAGGTCACGACGAAAGGACCTGTAGTTCAGAATAGTCTTTAGGTCACGACGAAAGGACCTGTAGTTTATAATAGTTCTTAGGTCACGACGAAAAGACCTGAAGTTCAGAATAGTCTTTAGGTCACGACGAAAAAAGGACCTGCAGTTAGATCACTGAAAGGTTAGTTCAGACTCGGATCAAGGAGTTTGCGAAAAGAATTCAGAATACTTCTTAGGTTGTACTTTATAATAGCTTTTAGATCACGACGAAAGGACCTGTACTTTATAATAGCTTTTAGATCACGACGAAAGGACCTGTAGTTCAGAATAGTCCGTAGGTCACGAAGAAAGGACCTGCAGTTTCTGAGTTATGACTGATCAAAGTTTGCGGAATCTTTAACTGTTTATTGTATGAAAATGTATGAAATGTATGAAAGAGAGGACAGCCCAAAATCTTTAACAATTTAATGGAAAATCACCAGACTCTTCTCCTGCAAAGTTTGATTGAGGATATGATGGAAATGAAAAACAACTTGGTCACATTCAAAGAAAGAAAAGGATTCAAAATAAAACGTTTAGAATTTCAGGTTTTCTCTTTCTGATGTCACACATTTGCATGACCGTACGCAGGACCATCTTACTCAGGAGGCGAGACTTTTTGCCCGACTCGAAAAAAATCGCAATGATTCTGTGACTAAACAATTAATTTTGTGTAATGGCTTATATACAAGGGCGTAGGAAGCGGGGGAGCTGGGGGGCTTTAGTCCCTCTCCCACTCAAAATTCAGGGGAGGCTAAACTATGCTTTAGCCCCCCCCCCCCCTCACTTCTCATATACGAAAGTCCCCTTAAGCCCCCTTATAAGACTTATTTATACCCACTTTAAATGATATAACTTTATAGGATATTGTCATGTTCTAATTTCTTCGATTATGTTGATAAAAAAGGTAATGTAATTTCAATGAAGACTTTTTACTTCTTAGCACCCTCATAATCAATTTGAGCTGATCGAAGCTGTATTAAACATAACATTTGCGTGCTACCGCAGACTCTGAGTGCGGGCAGCATAATTATTTTTCCCAGGAGTGTTTGAATATAACTGTACATGTATAAAGAGAAAGAAATGCTTTTTCATAGAGAAAGAACTGTTTTGTTATAGGCTGGACAACCCCTTACTTAAATTGATTCCATGGGCTGACGGGATATACCTGAAAACAGCTTCCCATATGCTCAGATATGTCAAAGAAGATTGTTTTAAAGATGAAAGCTTGAACATTTAGAATAAACATGTTTTACAGACTAACACGTGTCTTTTCTTTTTGCGTATCTGCCAGGTCTCTTTTTTAGCTCCATGGCCTGGAGTCTACGATCGAATCCTTTTTGCAAAAATTGATAGACTTAAACAAACATATTGATATATTTGAGACGGCCTCTTATTGGCTAGGCTTGGGGAACCCAACTTAACCACAACTTGTGCCTTTCATGATGACTGTTAGCAAGTCTGTTAGAGTTCAAAA
>JAIGNY010004285.1:792500-905000 GCA_020152595.1 Chiridota heheva
TCAACAGCTACTGTCTTCAAAATCTCTTACCAATCGGTATATCAACTTCTTCTGGAATATTGACAAATCGATCATTGAATACCTCGGGGTTTTTGCGAAACATATCGTCTGCTATCTCCATTTTGCTCACAACTATCGCATTAGCGGTCCCCATGTTTACTTGGAACATATCGCCATATTGTTTAGAGAATTTTCTGAAATCTTTGAAGAGATCGTGACTCAGCGATGGCATGATGCCAATAATAGGCCATCCCCTGGGCCCAGGTATAGTACACCGGCGCAGCCACCCTCGGATGACAAGAACAGTAGTAAGCACGGCAATTGCGGACAGCGAAATAGAGCCAAAGGTCCACTCCATCTCTATAAGATAATAAAAGAAACAGTTTTGCAAATTTATCTTTTCGATAGAAATCAAAAGCGAAAGTAGTGGCGGCGGAGCATTGGCAGGAGATTTGCGTCCCTTTCCTCACTCTTTTGAGATTATCATCTGTTTGCGGGAAACTCTAACCATGCACATAAAAAGTGTTATCTTTTAAAAAATATTAGGCTTTTTGCTGGGGTGTCTCAAATCGCCACCAGCATATTATTGCAAGAAATAACGTTAGGTAGGTAAAGTAACTCCCACTTTCGGACGTTGACGTTAGAAGCTTTTCGGTTGATGGTTCTGCCACTGCGTCTCCAACTTTTTCGCATAAGCTCCGAGGGTCCTGCAGTTGTGCATATGCTGCTTAGATACACATGTAAAACAGTCGTGCTTTGGAAGTTTGTAAAAGGTTGAATCTATATTCAAATTCTAAGCCATAGACAAAATACATAATTCTACGGGATATAATTCATAGTCACACTCTGACAACAACGATCAATTTTCTGCAAAGTGCAATGGTGATGATAATGTGGTAATGACAATTTGATACTCTATAATCAATACAATGAGATCATGCTAAGTGAAGTCTGTTCATACGGTTCTTCTATAAATAAATTGCGTAGTTGTAGTAATATTCCTCATATATAAATTAAAAAAAGATGAGTGAAAATGAGAGAAAACACATTTTAACAATCAGTTGTTATATTAAACGGTGCTGCTTCCTGTTACACTCGTCTTATTGTCACATAAATGGTGCTGCATCTTATCGTCGCACAAATGGTGCTTCTCATTGTCCCACGCTACTTGTCGCCCAACATAATGTGCGACAAACACATTTGAATACGTTTTGTGCGGCAATAAGCAACATGTGACAATAAGACTGTGTCAATATGAAGCCAGACGACTTTAAGCTTAAAATCTCTCTTAAAATAAAAGAAATGTACTTACTAGGTGTCTTTTTAAAATGATCAGCCCGTTCTGGAATTTGTTACATACGTCAAAAGGGATCGTGGATTTCCTTCTTGGCAGCACGTAACCTTGCTTTCTAATTTTATTTGCAGCTTGTACAATATAATAATTCGGCTTTAGATCAAGAATTTGAAGAACATTTGCTAATCACTGCCTATGGGTTCGAACGAAAGGAGCACACGAAGGCTTACTCCATTTTAGTGAAATTTACATGTAGCAAATTTTATCATGCGTAGGTATTTGACCACACGTGCAGTTCTACACGTCAGCATTAGTACAAAGGTTTATTCCTTCTTTCACTAACGCGATGTAGATCGATCGTTCGATATCGCAAGGATATTTTAACCCTCATTTCTACCAAAGTGTTTTTCTAGGGTGCTTGAAGTGTCAAGTCATTTCCGAGCGCTCCTCTCAAACCTAAGCAGCTATGCGTAATGTTTGTCATGTTTGTCCAAATTCGGTAATTTGTGTGTTACATGTACAGGCCTACGATGTATAAATGTAAGCTTGAATAATATTTCATTTGAACAAAAAGCGAGTTAGCAACTTAACAGGTATTGGATAAGAAATAACGAAATCGATAGAGAACATGCCATGTGCTCTTTCTTTGATAAGTTTTGTTTTCGATCATTCGGTTCGCAGTCACTCAGAGGTAATTGATTGCCTTGTCGGTGAATGTGTAAACATTCCGACCAATCAGATATGTTGGAATGTAGTGTATTTTCTATCTCTACGTTAACATGATATCTCGCCTTTAAAATCATATTTTCAGTATCCAAATTAAATTTTACTTCTCTTATTTTCTGAATTTGGTTTGTAAGTAACTGATGAATTTTTCTCTGGCTGCCTGGCATTACGTTTTATTATTTAGGTTCTTCATGAATTGATACTAGCATGAAGCAAAGACCTTCGTATAGTGAAAAGCAAGGAAATCTATACCGTGACCCCGTGGCCTGCAAATGGAAATACAAATATGATTTGACAAATCAGCTGTGTGGGCCTTAATCGTCTTCTCTTAGAATCGCATTGTTCACACAGTCACACAGGATATTTATTTCAGGTGAAAAAGACATAGCTTTCTTTGATTCACCAGGTCATCTTTTAACAGCATAACGGTCTCTTAATTCGCTCTGTTTAAGAAGTTATTTTGGAGCGAAAACAAGTTGATTATTTTAACATCAAGGAATAAGACCCTGGATTCAGTAGACTAACAAAAATTAGTCATCGCCATTTGTAAGTTGACAAGGTCGGCAACATGTGGCTCTTGAACTACACTATGCTTTATATCACTGTTCCCCCGGAAATTCAGATACTACATGAACAGTCCGGTTATCACGCTCCCAATCGGGAGATCTCCCAATTTGGAGATTTCTTGCCATTATAACCCACAATGCATCATTCCATATTCAAATCTTTCTAAAGAAATACATAACGGTAAAAAAGGTTTAAATCAAAGGTAGGAAAAATGCATGCGAAATATTCTGATTTTAATTGGTGCAACAGAACGAAAAAATTATTTTCTCCATTTTCACCAGCGCAAATTTGACTTTCACCAGTGAAATTTTAAAAGCAATCTTTAAACATTCATTTCAATAGTACCTGAAGAGCAGAATTGAAAATCTTAGTCACCAGCAAAATCTCAAATTGTACATAAAAAGTTCCAGAAATATCAATTTCAATATCATTTTCAAAGTATACAACTTTAGAATAACAGAATTTAAAAAGCAAAATAAATGGTAACGGCTGAAATTTTGAACAGCTTATATTATGGTCACTGCGCATGTCTCGATCTCTCAATCAGGAGATCTCCAGATCGGAAGCGGGAACATGTAATTACCAATTTTGTTCAAAAAATGATAACGGTTACTCTTGTTCATACTTATCCAGGACGATCGTTTGTTTCTTAAATATTTAAAGAAAACAGCTATTCCTACCATTTTTGCTTGCCGACGTTTGGTATAGGTATAACCTAGTAGCAGATTAGCCAGGGCCCACGAAGACGGAGGTTCTGCAGGGACGTAAGAATTGGGGTCACCTCTCAAGATGGGCAAGAACCCCAAACAATTACTCTGAGTCATCGATTTTCCATCAAACGTTGCTGCTAATTGGGAATTTTTTCGGAAAATCTCCTTTCAATGTCAGAAATATTCCTGCATTTTCGGATGAAAATGCTGTCAAATTTAATTAACATTTCATTCAATTTTATTCAAACAATTATCTGTATTTATTTTTTAACAAATCGTGGATAACAAATCTATATAGGATGTTTATTTATGTTATTTTATTTCATTTAATATATAATTACTGGCAGACTTAATTTCAAACATGATTCTAACAGTCTAAAGGCTTGGTCCCATGATCATCACACTCATCAAAGAGAAGAGAACACCGAAGTGCAAAAACTGATGAAGACAATACTTAGAATTTTATGTTATATATATTCAACTAGGAAAAAATGTAAAATGATATATTTTCTTTTCATCAAAACACAATAACAATTGTTAAATTGGGAATTTTGAATTTTCAAATCTCCTAAACACAACAAGATGTCCAAGTTCTATTTTCACAGCTACATTAATCTTTTTTGTCCTGTATCACACACAATACTTATAAAACCTTTTGAGATTTTCTATTTCAGAAGCAGGGCATGCATATATCCGAAAACAAGTCTGAATATCCGTTATGATATAAGGGTTGATTGTTTTACCAACTGAAAATACATGGCAGTAGTAAATAACTTTCAAATTGAAATAGTTTACTTTTTTATCGTATGAATAGTCAGTAATTTGCAGCAGTGAAAGTCCACAGAGGGCAAGAGCAGTGTTACAGCAGTATAGGTACACAAATATAGATCTTGGTTACTCTTTTCAGTATCAAATGTTATTGGCACACAGGAATGATAGAATCAGAACACGCCCGTAGTCATCCTTGCTCCACCTCTCAATATCCAGATATTTACAGCACTAGAATGTGACTGGAACACAGGTTCGCTAAGGAAGGCGAGTAATTTTCGCCTGGTTTTGAGCTTGTTTTGTGTGTTCCAAGGTCCATGCATGGACATGCCGTTGACGTTTTAATGCCTAATAGGATCCAACAATTTATCATTAGAATCGGCTGTCCTAGCTCCTTTAAAGAATTTTGGCAGAAGATTGTAAACAAAAAAACTAAATGAAATTAATGGGTCTACAAAGATCTGACAGTGTATATATCACAGTTAATGCATAACAACTAAAAATATATATAAAGAGGTAGATATTGTAAATTGTAGGGTATTCAGGGGCTTTTCTTCCAGACCCCACCGGCCACAGCGGGCACTGGACTCGAGGAATTCACGCTTCATTCTAATGACAGACTATCAAATGACGATAACGCATTGAAAAACCATTCATATTTTGGACTTTGTAGGCAACAAAAAGTATTATCATATTTATATCACTCATTATCAGATTATATAGTTTGTGCTCAGCAAGAAAGTAGGTGCTAAGACCCCACCCCCTCCGACCACAACAAACGAATAGTTATCGACTATTGCAGAAGGTCAGGCAGGTCTGACAACCACACCCATATGTTAAGTGTTATAGTTCCTTACCCTGTTGGAGCTGTAATTTCAGCAATGAGTCTTATCTTATCGAAAGCCCTGATCTGCAGATTGTAAGTGCGTTAGTGAAACTAGATTCTGAAATTGGCATTTCCAAAACTCAGCCTCATCAGCAACTACTGGGTGGGGAAATGAGGTGATATTCAAACCCCGCCGCTCCTCTCTAAATTATGGTTCTGTATTTGGCCTATCCTAGATGATCTTTACTTAAGGCTAATAAATAACTCCTTTCACGTAGGTTTTGTTAATTATATGAGCATATGTTTTCTAAAATTCAGAATTTTAATTTGCCTTATGTATAACTTTAGCCTCTCACCTGCTCACTGATCAGTACTACGATATGAGGCTAAGAACATTGAGAAAAACGCTTAGCTTCCGCAGGTAAGCAATTCTGATTTTGAATACATCTAGTGCAAAACTAGGGGCAAGTAGTGCAGCCATGTAGTAGGTAAACCCCTGGTGCAACTAGTGTAAAAGATGTACGCTCATATAGCAGTCTAATGCGAATATCGCATTGATGGTATGTTTTCTGAATATGATTACCACGAGAGTAAAAATGCACGAGCGCCAACTATTTGTTCAGAGTATTCTCGAGTATTCTTATTCTTAAACCGCCAGTGCGCCACAACAGGTTATCAAAGGCCGTGGACATTGACTTGGTTGTCGATGTTATGTCTGTCCGTACGTCGTACCTGTGTTCTCGTCCGGGTCGTATTAAGCGTTTCGTGATAGCATTGTTACTATCATAAGCGATTACGCAGGTGACGACCCCGTCATTGTAATTGTGTGTTCACTCGTTGTCGTTATTTTTAAATATACTTAAGTATGATACTTAAGTATACAGGAGGAGTAGGTATTAAGCAGTTCAGTGAAGACCTTGAATACAAATCCGCGCCGCTGTAACAGGAGATTTTGTCCCCAGGAGAAAATGTCCCCGGACAGGGTCTCCAAGGGTCCACCGGACAAAATTTCCTAGGAGATTCTGTCCCCTAGCTGCCTAGAAGGTTGTTTTTGTCTTCTTTTCACAGAGCTAGCTGTCTGAGAGGATAATTTGTCGCCCTCCCCCAGGTTTATAACGATAATTTGAGGAGCTGATTATGTTCAACAGTTCATTTTCACCGTCCGTGGGCAGGTCTGCAGGTAGTGAGTGCCAAACTGGCAAAGGGATAAATGCTACGTTTTATTTTTTGGAAACAAACGAAATTTTTATTTTAAATTTAGTCATTGAGTCCTATTATAGTGGGTTAGTCCCATTAAAACAGTTTTTACTATTTCGTTTGGCAAAAACTTGATATTGGAAAATGGTAGGATAATTATTATGATTATTCCTTTATGTTTTGGTTTCTTCGCAAAAAGATAGCGATGGTCAAATTGTAGCCTACCCGTTAGATTTATCTCAGTGGAGAAAAAGCTTGAAGGATTCACTGGCAAGCAGAGTGTAAGTAGATATGGGTTTTTTTTTTTCTTTTTTTCTTTGTAGGAAGTTCTTGCGGAAGAATTCGGCAATAGAATTGAAGGGATTGGGGAAGCTATGGGGTAGGCGAAGAGAGGAGGGTTTCACAGTTGTGGGCCTGTGATAATCAATTGCAGATGGTTGGGGGAGGAGTCTTTACGGAGGTGGGAATGAGTGAGGCGGGTGGCATACTCGGGAGCGGGTGAGGTATGCAGATATGGTCTTTGCGGGAGAGGTTGTGGGGATGACATGAATGGAAGGCTAGATGTACGCCTGCTTGGATGTTGTAGAATTTGCTATCCGTGTGGGTATCCCAATTTGATTGTCAGCTGTGACGAACATGTGAAAACAATAAGCGGTTTGATATCGGCAGATGTTTTGGGAAGGGAGGTAGCGAGAGGATGAGAACTGATTTAAGCAGCCGAGTTTGATTGGTCATATTAGTTCTGTGCTACCTTCAGACCAGTAAGATGCTTT
This sequence comes from Chiridota heheva, assembly GCA_020152595.1. Taxonomy (NCBI): domain Eukaryota; kingdom Metazoa; phylum Echinodermata; class Holothuroidea; order Apodida; family Chiridotidae; genus Chiridota; species Chiridota heheva. The sequence goes on from JAIGNY010004285.1 coordinate 799,362, forward strand.
GGGCTGCGGCTGAAGGTGGTACGGAGCTATTTATTGCACTATTGAACGTATCTAATTAGGGATCTTTTTTGTACCATAAAGCGGAAGAAATAGTTCCTTATGACACTTTTTTGAAGCACATTTCGTCAAGTTTGGTCATACTTATAGCAAGACATATCCATTCTCTACCATTACTGAGTTTCAGCTTCCTCTCGAAAAATAGTTGATTAGCCTTTTCTCTGGGCGTCCACATTTTGGGCTTGCAGAGTAATACCCAATTAGCCCTGTGCTACCTGAAAAGACTATATTAGTGGACAGCCTGCTACTGATAAATCTTTAGAACGTCGCCCAGACTCCTATTAGCTTACCACGCCTTCGCCTATAAACCCCGCGATTTTGCACGAATTTTCTCAATTTTAAGGGAAATTTCTCCCCTGCCTGTTTAGAACTGGTAACTCAAAAGCTTATCCAAGCAAATTTTAGAGTTATAATTTAAAATTGTCTTCCTTTTTACAAATACATTTTTGAAATTTGTGTTGATTTTCAAAAATCAGAGCTTTGGAAGATACGCCCCGTTGTCCCAAAGCCTCGCCCCTGGACTCGCCAGGAGCCCTTAATCAGGCCCACGATGTTCATCATACATGGTGAAATATGAATTATTTACAATGTCCTCCGTCTGGTATTAATAGCTTGAAGGTTGCGAGGGTATTGACAATTGAAAATCATTTGTAATCCTGTCATCAAGGAATTTCCTGGTATTTTACTTATAGATCAATGATACATGCAACAATATTTTCGGAAACATAAGAAGAAGACAGAACACAAACTGTTTTACATTTATTATTAATCTTGTTCAATCATATCAATCCCAAGGTTAAACATATCCACACAGGATGGCAGTATTACTTTAAAATAATAAAATGACCATCAATACAACATTTTCTTTATGCAGTTCAGAAAAGCAGTAGTGGTAGTAAAGGTGACTCGACGCCACCTACCACCCCCCTTTAAAAACCTGGATTAATCATAAAACAATTTGCACTGTTGGGAACAAAGGTCACTAGTTGATGCATTTATTATATGTGATCAAGAAAAGCAGTGTGAAGTAATAATTTGAAACTGAAAGTTGCACGTTGGTGGCTTTCATATGACACTGGTTTTCGCCATTGATACAATTTATATCTCCTTCCATGTGAAACCCATCCCATGGGGTACCCCGTACATCATTAACCCCCCTCCTCCCCCCTTCCCTTGATGTTACCAATTATCATATTGTTTATTGATGAACAAAGATTGAACTTGTACTCTATTTAGGAATAATGACATACAAACCTTTTGTTGTACATGAATATCTTTAATATCTTAATCATAATTTTTCTTCTTTTTATCTTCAGATTGCTTAAAACTTTTCGTTATTTATATTTCATTGAAGAAATCAGTAATATTTATGAAAAGGTATCAATGACAACATGTATCAACATAATCATTACTACATATGCTTACAATCTTTTCATCTATACAACTATGTCAATACTTAATTTACCAACTGCTCAACAAATAATATCAAGTCCCATTTTTTTCTTTTTATCTTGGCCAGTTGGCCGCTTATCAGCCTATAGTTTACCACTATCACTTCACGTTGTTTGTACCATTACATTACGCTAGGTCAATTTCATGACTTAATTTCACCACCAATTTCACCTTTTCGCGTCAGGACCATGTAGGTTTTTGCCGACGACTAAATTTTAGCAAAAAGTTAAATAACATATTCGGAACAGAAAAAATTCGCCGAAGCGACAGTCTTTGAAATAAAGTGACTTTTATAATTCCTTACGATTGGGGCCAATGGTGAAAATCGCGATGTTTCACACTATTCTTGCGTAAGTACAAGTGTACCAAAAATGTAATGGGGGACTAATTGTAATGGGGAACTAAATGTAATGGGGGACTAAATGTAATGGGGGACTAAATGTAATGGGGGACTAAATGTAATTGGGAATAAATGTAATTGGGACTAAATGTAATGGGGACTAAATGTAATGGGGACTAAATGTAATGGGGAATAAATGTAAAGGGGACTAAATGTAATGGGGGACTAAATGTAATGGGGGAATAAATGTAATGGGGGACTAAATGTAATGGGGGACTAAATGTAATGGGGGACTAAATGTAATGGGGGACTAAATGTAATGGGGACTAAATGTAATGGGGGACTAAATGTAATGAGGGACTAGATTTCCGGTAACATCCGCCCCTGGTATCCATTATAGCTACGGAGAGGGCGTAGAACATAACGAATCAAACGTAAGCTCCATAAGCTCGGTGGTTAAACATGCAATAATTGCATATGCGAAAGAGAATAATAGAAGTATCAATAGGCCTATACTGAAATCAGACTAGTCAGCCAATTACTACATCACATCCTTACATTTCTTTAAAATTTCTTGCGCATTTGTTGATATATTTTAATGAAATTTCATGATTCATAACTAGACTGTCTTTCTGTAGTATTTCGCTTCATGAGCTTCTGTAAAAGATTAAATCAAGTTTGGGGTAAAACATTGATTATTTATTTTTGTTATACATATGACCCACGCATCAATCTTAACTTGAAGAAGAAAAAGCAATGTGTTAAGCAAATCTTTGATCTTGAAAATGTTATCGATATATATTAAGTACAATAGAGGACTAAGTGGAGCACTGTCCAGAAATCTACTTTCTAAATCTGCCATAAAAAGATAGCGTATGAAAGAGCCATCCTGGCGCCCATGGCTGTAACTTTGATCTGGACAATAGCGCCACCCTTGAGTTACGTCAGCTTAGTACAAGGTCACCTGGATAACGTTTAATCTGTTATTAATAGTAAAACACATAGCCATACTACAAATGTCACTCAACAGCAACGAACAGCGCGGACCTCACTAAAGAAAAACAAGGAAATTAAGCCAGCTGATAAGCGTGGCGCTATACAAGATCGTTCAGATTGTATTGCAGAAGCTAAACGCCAGCTTGAAAACATCAGTTTGTTGCACTCCTCTAACTGCAGATCCCACTGCCAACCATATTTGTGAATCCAGAAGTACTGCCGCTACTTTCCCACCCAACCTTTGCACTGACATCGAAGAACTGACACCTCAGATCCCCAAGCCTGGCCGTTTCTACACGGTTCCCAAAATGAAATCTCTTGCTCGACAGTAGTTCCGATACCAACGAAGTACCACCAGGCCGCCCTATAATTTCTGGCAACGGCACCCTCACTGAGGGGATTTCTTCATTCATTGACGATCAGCTACAACCTTATCTCAAGGAGATACCCAGTTTTATTCAGGACACCACTGACTTGCAAATTGAAGGATGTACCATCTCCCTCCCTCCTGATACACTTCTGGCTACTTTAGATGTCTCATCTTTATACACTTACATCCCACATGAGGAAGGGGTGCAAGCATGCAGAGCATTCCGGAGCCAAGGATATGGACCTAGTTATGCTAATGAGATTGCCATACTCATTGACTTTGTCCTCAGACATAATGTGTGTGAATTTGACAATGAACTATTCATCCAGAACAAAGGTACAGCCATGGGCACATGGCTCCTTCATATTTTAACCTTTTTATGACAGATTTAGAAAGTAGATTTCTGGACAGTTCTCCACTAAGGCCTCTATTGTACTTAAGATATATTTATGACATTTTCATGATCTGGGAGCGTGGCACCCATGCTCTTGATGTTTTTGTAGCAAACCTTAACTAATTTCACCGTACCATCAAATTTACCATTAAGAAGTCAGATTCTGACATCTCTTTTCTCGATACTCGTGTTTCCCTCAAACAGGGTACGATCCAAACATCTGTCTTTTCCAAGCCCACTGATCGGCATACCTATCTAAATTACAATAGCTACCACCCCCTTCATGTTAAGAAATATATTGTGTTTAGCCAACTCCTTCGCTACAGGCGTATCTGTTCAGACCACCATGACTTCACACTCCAAGCCACTACCCTGATAGAATATTTTTGTATGCTGCAATTACCCCTACAAAAAAAAAAAAAGTAAGAAAAATGCCCAGAGACCGTCTCCTTAAATACAAACCCAAAGTCAAATACAATCTAATACCCTTTGTACTCACCTACAATGAACACTTGGACTCCTTTCTCAAATTTAATAAAAAAGAATGGGTTTTACTCGATATAGATGAGCAAATTCGGGATATTTTTACCCATCCACCTGTTATTGCCAGGAGACAACCCCCAAACTTACATACACTTCTGGTAAGTCTGGTAAACTCAAATGTTCCCAACCCCCAGCCCCAGAGTAATGTTAGATGTGGTAAACCCCGCGTTCACATGAACACAAACGACATCACTTCCCTCAACCCCTCGGAACACTCTTTTAGACCTGGCCCCTTCACTTGTGATAGTTCCCATGTCATTTACTTTTTTAACCTGCTCCCTTTGCCCTAATATTCAATGCATATGTCTAACCCCGACCCCCTTTCGTGCGCGCTTTAATAATCACAAAAGCAGTATCCGCCTCAAAAGAGTTGGCTGTTCAGTAAGCGAACATCTTAATCTCCCTTATAATATTGATTGCGTCGGGTTTGCCATAATCCGGGGTAATCTCAAAGAACATAACAAAAGAATCCTAACAGAATCCTGGCTCCCATGTACACGGTTTAAATAAAGACAGCATTTCTCTCGAGTTTCAATTTCTTTAAATAGTTTTAAAACATTTCTCACTTGCTGTTTTGCCCCATGATGAGGCCAGGGAGTCCGAAAATTTAGTGTTTTTTATCAATATTTTTCGTTAGATTTTGACATTGCTAGCATCCGTTATATATGTATATGTGTATATATATATATATATATATATATATATATATATATATATATATATATATATATATATATATATATATATATATATATATATATATATATATATATATATATATATATATATATATATATATATATATATATATATATATATATATATATATATATATATATATATATATATATATATATATATATATATATATCGTTACAAAACATTCAAAACTCCTCCTTTCACGTGAACTACAAATGCTCATTTGTTAAAGGTCCTTTGAATAGCTCATTTGAAGTGTTTCCACTTCATCTGTTTCATCCTCGAAAGTCCTGGCCTCAAATTTGTAACCTTTTGGCCTGAAAAGTGAAAAATGAAGAATGTATCAATCGTGTTCAATACTTAAGGAGAAATGAAAATGTTATACATAGTAACAGTGCTATAGAGGTCAATCAACGAGAAAATGTTATACATAGTAACAGTGCTGTAGAGGTCAATCAACGAGAAAATAATATACATAGTAACAGTGCTATAGAGGTCAATCAACGAGAAAATGTTATACATAGTAACAGTGCTGTAGAGGTCAATCAACGAGAAAATGTTATACATAGTAACAGTGCTATAGAGGTCAATCAACGAGAAAATGTTATACATAGTAACAGTGCTGTAGAGGTCAATCAACGAGAAAATGTTATACATAGTAACAGTGCTGTAGAGGTCAATCAACGAGAAAATGTTATACATAGTAACAGTGCTGTAGAGGTCAATCAACGAGAAAATGTTATACATAGTAACAGTACTATAGAGGTCAATCAACGAGAAAATGTTATACATAGTAACAGTGCTATAGAGGTCAATCAACGAGAAAATGTTATACATAGTAACAGTGCTGTAGAGGTCAATCAACGAGAAAATGTTATACATAGTAACAGTACTATAGAGGTCAATCAACGAGAAAATGTTTTACATAGTAACAGTGCTATAGAGGTCAATCAACGAGAAAATGTTATACATAGTAACAGTGCTATAGAGGTCAATCAACGAGAAAATGTTTTACATAGTAACAGTGCTATAGAGGTCAATCAACGCGTAATATTTTGGCTAATATTGGTTACAAGACATTTACAATCTGAGCAGATGAGTTTTTGACGAATTATAAAAATAACCCTTTTAGTTTTCGAGATATGGGTGATCAAACTTTGAAGATTGTTGATCTATGTACATTTTGCGATGCATGCCTGGGAGAACAATGGAAATTCTTTAAATAATTTGTTTAACTTTTTTCTTAATTTCTATTCACTTACAAATCTGATAAAGTCTATTCCTGCTGGGATTGGATAGGAAGTATGTAGTAAAGACTCAAAACTTGTTGGTTAGAATTTGGTATCCCCTCAAGAAATTATAATAACAAAATAAAAATAACGATTTACGAAAAAAAATACGGAGGCATCCCAGCCATACATCAAAAATTATAAAATATATCTGCAAATTGAAGGAAGTGACATTTAATGCAGTATCATCTATGCATGGTTCCAGTGGTGTAGAGCAAAGCTACTCCTATGGTGCAATTGACATCATAAATTCTGAATTATTGTTTGTTTTTACAAAACCTGTTGATACTCTGTATCTTAAGAATTCCTCTAACCTACTTCCTGGATGAAATATTCTCTGCAACCACGTCGGGTATGGCATGCTTGACAATTTGATAAAGTATTGAATGACCTCCAAGTATATGAAAGGAAAGGAAGGCATAAATGCAAACTTGCAAGATTATTGTACCTGATAAAAGTTGCCAAGTACATTGGGTCTACTTCCGGAGCATTCCTTTCTTTGTCCAACCATCGAAAAAACTCGCTCAGAATCATGGACACGATGACAGTGGTGAAAAATGTTAAAGTTGCATACCACATGAAAGATAGCTAAAGGAAACAGTGAGACAAATGTGACGTCAAGGGCTGATGCGTCGGACTTGAAATTAAAAGTTTATAAGCTTGAAAATAATAGGAGTATTAAAGTACTATAGGAGTTGTTTGTAATATGTATAAACTCTCCCAATAATTATTATCGAGTTCAACCCTTTAGTTTTCTTAAACAGTTAAATGAATTCGGTGTTTCTTTTATTGGCCCAATGAAAATCAAAATGAAGCCCCACCCACCAGGCTCCAACACCCACACCAAAAATAATACTTTTAACTGCACTGTATGTACCGAATGGCGAATGCGATAGCCGTTATCCCTCCCCACCCCCGTTATTCATTCTGCCATTTACAACTGTTGATACTGAGAACAAAGACATAATAACATGGTCCGCGGAGCAGTATTTCAAGGAGGGGGAAGGGGGAGCACGTACTTTTTAAACGACTGATCTGAAGAATCAGTGAAGTGGTAAATGATTAATCTGTTCGGTTCTTTTCTAACTTCCCCCTTCCCACCCCTCCATCAAGAAAAAAGAAAGAAAAGAATATAGTTTCAACGTGATGTTGCTACATTGTTTAATGGTTATGAAACATGAAAAAACAAATATTAGCAGCGTTTAGGGAGATATTTGACATTGGGTGGCTGGCAGATTTGATTTTTGTCCCAACAAACCAGAAAGTATGAATCTTTTATCACGGTCCAAAAAAAAATCATTGTAGTCGGGCCTAAAAGGAGGCTTCGTAAAATGATTAGGACATTTTTGTAAATTTTGAAAACATATCCCGAATCTTGAAGAAAATTCCCGAAAATTAAGAAAATTTCAGGACAATTGAATCAAATTTCACGGAAATGAAGGAAAGTTTTACAAAAACTGGAGATTTGCCGAAAATTCAGTGGAGAATCTTCTTTTTGAAATTTGACAAAAATTGAAGCCAATTCCATGAAAATGAAAGAAATTTTACAAAAACTAAAAGATATTTCCCGAAAATTAAAGATTTCCGGAAGAAAAAAGCTATGACTCTTCAAAATCAATTCGTTTACGAAAAGTAAAGGAGAATTTGCAGAATATTGAAGAAAACTCCTCGAAATTTTACAAAACCTCTCGAAAATTTCTCAAAAATTGAAGAAAACGTCTTGAAAATTTTCCGAAAATGAAGAAAATTTTCCGAAAATTGAAGCAAATGCCGTAAAAATGAAGAAAATTTAATCAAAACTCATAATTATTTCGAAAATTGAATAAAACCTCTCGAAACACCCCCGCCATCCATCTTATGATTTGCGAAAAAGTGTGTGTGTGGGGGAGGGGAGGGGGAGGGGGGGGGGGTGGGGAACGTGCTCCTGGCCCCCTATTCCGCGGCCCATGAATAACAAGGTTAAACGTGATTGGCTTCCGAGTGCTGACCTTGTTGATGCTGCCGAATTCAAGATGGCTGTACCGCATATGATGATGATATTGATGAAAATTTTGGTCCATCTCAAAACAATAATGAAAACGGATACATCTTGAAGGGTGATGAATGCCCCCTTCCGAATGCGGTTATCACTTTATTACCAAAATTCAAGGACATTAATTTTGACTAACCTTAAACAAACCTGCCATGTACTCTCTTCCAGCCGTGACGGATGATCCAATAACGACAAGAGCTCCCATCATAAGACCTGTTACAGTGCCGACAAATGTTCCGCTTGAAGATACAAAATATTTTAAGCAAACTTATAGATGCATACGATATGAACAAATCGTACAATACTTAGAATTAGGATATGTTAATGGTTAAGCCAGCAAGCCAAGGGAATGGATAACCTCTCCACATCACCTATTCCCAACTTTAAATCTGTCACGGATATCGCCTTCCCTGTAATGTGAGATTGTTGCCCCTACATGATGCCTGGAGTAGACCCGTCTAAATATTACTGATATTTCATCGCGGGTAAAATTGTCCTTTTATAAATTGTTTTCATAATCTTTATGAAATTTCACAATGTTGAAACTTTAAGTCATGTGATAAAGATAAGTGTGTGTTTTTGACAGTATTATGTGACTGTGTCTGTGTACAATTAATAATCTGCCAATTAGCTTAGTTAGGTAAAATTCATAAAACTATTACCTTTAATTTGGGAATTGTCTTAATATTTGTAAAAACACCGGCCTTAAAACATGTAAAAGGGTTTTGAAACTTTACACTAAGTCATCATGGCTCAGCCAATCACAGAAAAGATTATTTTCATAAACACAAGCAACGATTTCTCATGTGAAGGCTTTAAAGATTGACCATGCAAACCATGCGAAATCCTATCATACTAGTGAGATCTAAAGATAGCTCGTGCAAAGCAATTAATTTTGTAACATTGGGAAGCCCGTCATGTGAGAACAATTAGCTGGCAAAATGCTGCTTGTGTTTTCCCCTCTCTTTTCTTTAGGTCTTCGACCTGAATATGTCACTAGTCGTTTGGTTGCAAATATTTGAAGCAAATATTCGGAGGCCGAAGTGGAGAACATACGGTACCCCCACTTTTTAAACATTTTGGGTTATCCGACCGTTACTTCCCGTTTCCAGTCCCATAATACGCTCCCATGTATGATTATGTCAGTCCGAGAAAATCCCAACTTTTGGTGCAATAAGAAATACACCAGAACATGGAGCTTCATATTCATTACACGATCCTTGAAGCCCGTCAATGGGATTTTTAATGAGATTGCAGGGGTATTTTTGAAAAGAAAACCAATATCAAATGAATATTCATTAGATTTGACCGATGACATTTCAATTTCACCGTGGACTTTGCGATAAAATAACAAACAACTTAAAGGGACACTGACCGCAAAGTGAGGACGTATTTTTTATCTAGGGTGTCCCCAAAAATCAAATGCTTATCTACCACGCAATGGAATAGCAATTTTCTGGTGAATATGAATATTCACGTGACCTTTGCCATCACGACGTCTGTGGGCTATGGGGAAGTTTATCACTCTTTTGTGGATAGTGTATCTGTGAAATTCGCAAAAACGAGCGCCCTCACTTTTCGGTCTAGTGCTTCTTTCTTTCACGTAAACCTTTTGAATAGCTCTCTCGACACATGATTCTGTGTTGGTATAGTCATTGCTGAAACCGTGTACATACATCATACGTTACATTACAAAAATACACTACCGAGTTCTTCGTAAAAATGTCATTGACTAACGTTACCACAAGTTAAGATAGCGGCCGCGATGGATCTTGATGAATACGAAACTCCAAGTTTTGGTGTATTTTCTTATTACAACAAAAGTTGGGTTTCCCCGGACTGCATGTTATATATATATATATATATATATATATATATATATATATATATATATATATATATATATATATATATATATATATATATATATATATATATATATATATATATATATATATATATATATATATATATATATATATATATATATATATATATATATATATATATATATATATATATATATATATATATATATATATATATATATATATATATATATATATATATATATATATATATATATATATATATATATATATATATATATATATATATATATATATATATACATATATATACATATTTATACATAAATAAATAAAAAGTCAAGTAAGCTTACTATGTGTTGGCACGCTTCCATAACATTCCTAATGTGAACGCCCCTAGAAGAGGGCCTCCGACAGCCCCGAAGAGGGTATTGAACAAGGACACCAATGTCCCAAGCTCCAAGCACAAGAAGGCAAATCCCATGGCAAGGGTCCCGTAAATGGCAACTGAGGACAAGAGCAAGAAACAGATGACACATGCCGAGGGAAGCATAGATAATACATTTTCAACACTCAAGGCATTACAGGCCTTTAAGGCTAATAGATTGGAATATGGAAACATGACATTCTGAATCTCACGTAAACTAAATAACACATTCTTTACGCAACCCTTAAGTTTTATTTCTACGACGTCACATAATAGAGCACGAGAAAAGACAATTGGAATTTGATACTGATTACTTATGCGTAATAGGATGCTCACACATTCAATCTAAAGGATAGCAGTAAGATTGATATCTTTAACGGCATCGGGTATTGTGTTGCTTCATACGTCTGAAAAAAATTCAGTTTTGAAAAATAGAGATTGATTAATTCCATGTTTAAGTCAGACATCAAAAAAATGTATCCTGTTTGTTATGCATATATACTCTATCTTCAAAGAAATGTGCTTACTTTTGACATGTTCGTATATACAATCAAACTTCACTGCAATAAATGGATCACCTTCGGCATAGTGGTTACCTAAATAACATTAAAGAAACATACTTAGTGCCTTTGAAATATTTGTATCTCTGACGTCGCTGTATTTGCCTTTAGTTTCTCTTTTGCCATCCCTCCAAGCACGAAAAGGTTTCATGATGTCGACAAAGGTGACCGCTGCCATCGCGTTAAGCCCTGACGATACCGTACTGAAAGAACAAAAAAAAAAAAAACATGGATGCACCCAAAAACAAAACAAGCATAATTGATAAACAATGGTAAATGCATGGGTGTTCTCTCTAAAGGTACTCCAACATTTTCTCGCGTGATTAGTGTAATACAAAACCAATATCAACCTCCATTAAAACTTGGGTGAATAAGATAGACAAAAGTTCAAACGTTCATCTGTTATATTCTCCGTTATCTCTAATTAATATTTTAGTCGAATCATCATTGTTTTAACGATGATTCATAATACAGATATCGTCAATCTGTACTTCTTAAGTAACACATTCTGCTTCTGATCTCATAACCACCCACATCTCTCCTGTTCCAATTAGTCTCGGCTTGTTGCTTGAATCTGACTAGTTGGTTTAACCAGTTAATAGCTCCATAGTACTGTAGTATCACCCTGGCACTTGAGTTCTAACCAATCTGTTCTTCTGTGCATGGCATAATCAACATGTCTGGACCAGGAAGCTGCCAGCTTCAAAATTAACCAACAAACCCCTAACATGCCTGTCTTATGGAAGAAACTTTAACCAATCAGGAACCTAATTTTGAGTGAAGTGGTTTAATATTCCCGGAATATGGTAAAACTAAATGGTGCAATTGTCTTCTTAAGGAACACACCTACACCTGAAAACAAGATAAAACTTAAATAATGGCTGTAGGAACCGGAAATTGAAAGGCTTTTACCAAATCTAAAACCGAAAACCAATGTGGGCTTTGATTAAGTGGTACCTCCTTGCTTTGATGTATGATTTGTTAACATATACCCTGGATCAATAGCATTTGCTATAGGTTCAATTTACTGGTATAAAACGACATGGAAAGTGAACCGATGACAGCGTTACGGGGCAAAGAGGTAGATATTTATCACTCACGAATCTGATTTCCCGATACGAAAGGTGCATGGGACAAATGTGGCACAACAGCTGACGGATTTCTATTAATTAATACAGGAGAGATGCATGTTGCATACAGTGTTCTAGCTAGGAATTTTGAGTGCCGGCTATTTTATCATTGCCCCACCATCTAAGCGGAGCGCCACCATAGGCTGGCGTGCAGCGTGCAAGAAAATTCTTAAAAATAGAACCCCTTAGAAGGCCGGAAATGGCATTTCCCAGGCATTCCAAGTTGCATTCTAGCAGTCAAAAATGTAGGGTTTTAAGGTGGTTTATATTATTTTGATAACTATTTTTGCATACATTTATAAAATTTTTACGATAAAAAATTAGAGGATTTTTAGGTGATCGTTTGGTCTCTCTCCCATACATATATCATATACCGTAACATTAGGACAATTGTCCCTATCAGTGCAGTGCTGCATTATGATCGACGGTTCATAACGTTGTTGTTGTACGTCGGTTCGGTAACTTCGTTTACCAAAAAAATATGTTTAAACAGGTAAATGGCGAACCGAATGATTTTCTTAATTGGACGTGAAAAAATATCAACTGTCCCACATATTTTATCATAAAATATTGTTTGCTTTGTGGATAATCGTTGGTTTTTGCAATTAATTTGTGCCGGTCGCTAGGTTTTTTTTCTTCACACTTTGTGCCGATTGTACATTGCAAGTGCCGGTTTACCCCCCGACCGGCGCCGACCGGCGTGGCTAGAACACTGGTTGCATATACAATCTAACGTACGTCTGATGGAATCGTTTTTAGATATTTGTATTGCCAAGGTGTTTACTACACTTTTGAAGAATTTAAGCTATGTTACCCCAACCTGTGTATAGATATTTAAAATGTTTTGATTTAGGCCTTGAAAACAAAAGAATTCACGAGGCATCCGAAATTTTGTAAAGCTTCAAGTAAAAAAAAAAGAAGTTAAATGCCGGCATACTTGAGTCATTAAGGCTAATTAAGAGGTCAGTGCTTATCCCGGCTTCCTGCGTGTAAGCGGATGAGAGCATAATGACTTTCCAGGATATAATGTCAGTCCATCATATGTCAACTCCCAGCAGTGCTTGTACTTATTTTACAGCTGAATGGACTGGAGCACGAAGCCAAAAGCATTTTGCTCAAGGACACAATGAAACGCTCGCGACGGGAATAAAAATAATACTTTCGCATATGACCAGGTCTCCTTAACCACAGAGCCACTGCACATCCATTACAAGCTTTCAAAAACAAGCTTGAAGACTTGTATCGGCATTGTTGGCTTCTTACCTTAAAGCCCCGGCAACGATGCAAGATATGAACAGCCCTTGGAAGCATGGAATGTTCCCAAACTGCTCACTCACGAAGTAGATCAAGATCTGAAATGTATAAGCAAAGACGTAATGACCTAAATTGATAATGAATAGATAAACAGATGCATATAACGAAATCACACAATACAGTTTATCAGGGAGGTGCACACAACAGCTCTTTGGTGTTATATGACATCACCTTGCCACAATCAAGCTGTAACTAGCCAATAAATCCGAAATATATAAAGCTTTGAATCATTTGTTTAACATCTGACAAAAGGTTATACATTTTGCTTACAACTCATATATGACAATGCCCTATTTAACTTGTTTGTATTTTCGACCATTCACCCAGCAAGTGTTAAACGCTTGAAATGAATTTACTTACCCTGTGACGAAGTTTATACTGGGAAAGGGCGGAGTGCCAACTGGCACTGCTTATGTCAAACAATTATTTCGCGTTATTTGAGGGCATTGCTCCTACATTTGTCTATCAGATCCAAATCTTAATATGATAATTACAAAATTATGATTATACAAAAAAATAGCTATATTTTAACATTTGGAACGAACTGACGAATATGCTCTCTGCGCAGGTATAATAACACATTTATCCCAAGGACCCGTACTCTCGTTATGTATAAGATGTATGATATTGCTCGTGCTGTCTGACTGTAGCTCGACCAAGAGACACCGGAAGGGGCACTCTTACCTGATCAGGTGAAGTTACATTTGGTGGACTCCGCATCTCCCCGCTTTCATCTCACGAAAAGGGAAAAGAAAAAGTATCGTTAAAGTACGTTATCGTTTATATTAAGCAAACTGTTCAATAAATAATTGCATGTCGGTGAAACGAGTATTGTCACATTGTAAGTGTATATACTGATATATTGTCTTTCTGATAAACACAAATACTAACACAAAAGCCAATACAAAATCTCGCAGGTTGTATTCCTACAATTTCAGGGCATTTCTGTATCAACATGCAGACATGTGGAGAGTATCAACATGCAGACATGTGGAGTATCGACATGCAGACATGTGGAGCGTATCAACATGCAGACATGTGGAGAGTATCAACATGCAGACATGTGGAGTATCGACATGCAGACATGTGGAGAGTATCAACATGCTGACATGTGGAGAGTATCAACATGCAGACATGTGGAGAGTATCAACATGCAGACATGTGGTGAGTATCAACATGCAGACATGTGGAGAGTATCAACATGCAGACATGTGGAGACGTAATTTTATTCCAAAATTAGTACAAATTGGTTCATCAGTATTACTGCAAAATGGATCCTTTTATTCAAACGCTCAAAGACAATTGTAAGTAATTGTTTTCTTTATTCATCATGAAAGATGGCCTAATTACTTATTAAAGGTCTGTGGAAGTGTATAGAGTTGAAAACGTATCGGAAAGAGTTTTTTGTGGTAAAAATAGCGCATTATACATCTAATTTGATTGTTGGACATTCAAAGAGCTGTGAAGCTGCAGGGCAATCTTAATGACATTTAAATTTTGATGAAAAAGTTGCTACTTTTCTTGTTCTTGATTAATTTGAAAACATAGCAGAGTGTTGTGTTTGCACGTCGGAGACTTTTAACTTCCATGACCTCTAAAATAAAAAACTTGTATACTAGATCATCTGACATGTACTTTATTATTTTCATTATCTGATTATGTATAAGTGCTTGCTGTGAGCGGTGAGCTAAGGTCGCATTCAAATGCGGGAAAAAAAGGATTCCTGGAAAAAATTAACCAACCTGGTGAATTGTAAAATGCATAAAGTACAACTCCTTCCAAGCAGCAAATCAATACTACTCCAACAGTCATTGGTATATTTAAGAGAATGGATCTGTTGAAATGAATTAGAAAAAAACGAACTTTGCGAAGTCACAGGGGTCCAGGTGATCCATAATAAAAAAAAAAAAAAGAGGTGTCCAAGGAGTGTTTTTCAGCATCATATCAACATCATATTATTAGATTAGTGAGATGGATTGCTTTTGTTTATGGAAAACACGTTGATGGGGATTAGGAATAGATCGTGCGAAATATCCTCTCTTGCTTAATTTACGGTCTTATTCTGCCTGTACAAGAACAGACTGGCCCCAAGGCCAGATCATTTATTTTGCGGTTTTCTGTTGTTTTATGTTCACTATAGCCATGCTAGTTGGCAGTGCAGGCAGGGAGTTGGCATTAGATGCCAACCCCTGGTGCAGGTGAGGCTCGAGAAACTACTTAATTTCTTTCAGTTTTGTCATGCTTCCCGTATGCTTCCAAAGAGCAGAAGGGAATATTTTGGCATGTCAATCACTGTTCTTTTCCTCATTGTTTTATATTTTTGTTCTAAATGGTCAATTAGTTATTTCACCCACTTCACCTCACCACAATCTCTTATGGATATCCATTTTTCTTCACGCACGTCACAGTAATGCAGAGTTTGGCAACAAATTCTGCCTCAAATATACCTCAAAACAGTAAACAGGTAAAGAAATGGGTATCAAAAAACTCAGTATCGATTATGATAGACTACTAAATAAATGCCGATGAGTCTACGCAATAAATTTTAAGTTTGGAGAAAGCAGGAAACATTAATTTTGTAAGCTACTCAACTTAACTTCTTTTTCATATTCCTGTTCCAAAATCGTTCTTAGCCACGCACTCCGAAGAAAGTTTAACAAGCTTGCAAAGCTTAACGCTGTTTTAAATGCTAGGATTCAATATTTACACCCAGTATGTAGTTCTCCATCATCACAAACAAACGATACAAAATTGTATACCTGTATTAAAATATTTCTATTGCAACATTTGATACATTTCATCACATATGTAATATGCACTTAACATGTAACATGCACTTATCATGTAATATGCGCTTATCATGTTTCACATTGGCAGATCAAGGAGGGAGATATTTTAACCTTTTAGGGAAGTAAGATTCTTTTGATGACTTCAGATATTTCCCTATTAAACAGTTAAACGAAAGAAACAGAAATACCAGAAAGCGAATGTGCTCACATGCGGGCATCATTGAGTGTTCGTGCAGCCAGAAATCGCTGAACTGCCGTATTGCTTATTCCAAAAAGAGTCAATGCACTGAAGTAATTTCCAATTATAAGATTAGGAAACGTTAAACGTTCTGTTGGATCGAAGGGAAACCTGTAGTAATGACAAACGTATTATAAAATCACCATTTAAAGTAAGATCGTAAACTTTTTAAACATGGTTTTATTTAGGTTTGGAGCAAAATTAGTGATTACCCGGAACAGAAAATTCGATCAAAGAGAGAACTTGCTCCCTGCACAGTATACCCCTCCCAATCCCAGGACGTGACTGGAACACGACCTCATTGCCCACTTCTAATAAGCCATCGCACACACCCGAATATTTGTTTCGAAAGCTAAAAGTTTATTCACTAGTAAGTGGACAACAGTCTTTTTCGGTTGACACTTTTGCTTCGCTTTTTTAAATTTGCAATATAAACGTTGGAGAATTCAATTTGAGGATTCAACTGGTATATCTTACTGAAACAAATCTGTTCTTCCAGCTTCAGCGTTTACATTCCAGGCATACGCAAATCCACCTACAGTCGTAGACCCCATGATGATGACAGCGATGCTTGTCCCAATGATGATAATCGCCATGAACGCGTCCGTCCAAATGACAGCGCTCAATCCTCCCTGTTTTTCAGAACGGCAAAAAAAGAAAAAGTAGATTGTTTTAGGCCTACGATGCGCACGCGGCGGTGCACCAATATGTTGGGAAGGCACGGGTAAAGGGTATAACCACAGGGGTCCGAAGAGCCATATGACTCTTCAAAATAAAAGATTTCTAGGCCCAAATTTTGTGTTTTGATATAAATTCAGACTAGTTATTATATAAAATGACAATACCATCATAATATAAGACACTTCAACTTTTTCCCCAATTTAAGCAAATTTGTGTGTTTATTTCCTAAAAACAGACCACTAAAATGCTATTTTCTGACCCTACCAAGGATCCATGATGGACCTAATCAGTGATTCATTGCGGCCCAACCTCAATACCGCTCGGTCCCCACCACCCATACTAATGAAAACAAGTCTGCAAGTAGGGCGACACCCTACAAACGTCATAACCTATGAACCGAATTAAAATGCAGAGGCGCTGAAAATTTAGTGCGCCAGCATCCTCAATTTGTCTTAAACAAGTTATCGTGAACTACAGGTGGTATAATAGAATTGCATTCTTGGGTTTTAATCGGTTGAATTATATTTAGATCAGATAACACCTACACAGATAAGCAACTTTGTAACCGTCTTGGATCAAATTACATGTGTGATGAAATAAAATGTACGCGGCCGCAATAAAATCACAACAAATGGCCTTTAATGCCATTCTTGATTTTTTTTTAGTCATTAAACGTAAGGGTGAGGATCACGTGATCAACATGTTCTTGACAAACAATAGTAAAGAACCAATATATGTTAATTTTAAAGAGTTGTTAATTGATTGCTGATAAACAAACACGTTTACTTTAAATATTTACTTTACATTTTGTAAAGCATTCTTACATCAGACGAACGATGTCCATGGCCAGACTATATTTACTTCAATTGTCAGCACTAGTGACAGACAGACAAACAGGTACATAACACCATGGAGCTATTAATAGCTCCATGAAGCGACAGATTCAAAGTCGAACAGCCAAACAGAACTAATGCATAACTCGGAAACTAATTTTTGACACAATTAGGATAGCTGTAATGCAGGTAATGCATATAAATATATATATATATATATATATATATATATATATATATATATATATATATATATATATATATATATATATATATATATATATATATATATATATATATATATATATATATATATATATATATATATATATATATATATATATATATATATATATATATATATATATATATATATATATATATATATATATATATATATATATATATATATATATATATATATATATATATATATATATATATATATATATATATATATATATATATATATATATATATATATATATATATATATATATATATATATATATATATATATATATATATATATATATATATATATATATATATATATATATATATATATATATATATATATATATATATATATATATATATATATATATTATATATATATATATAATAACTTCAATAACGTCACATGTTGTATGCAGAGGGATCTATGCAGTCGCACAAATCCCAACCCCGTTCCCGATATAAAGGAAAATACTAACCGGTCCAAGCTGCGATTAACTTTTTAGTTAAATTTAGCCTAGTAACAGTGTGATATAATTTTTTTCGAAAGTATTGGATGTTTTCGTTTTATTTGTCATTTTGACGTCTTGTGAAAACTAATTATTCAAATTGCTGATAAGATACATTACAGGAGAATGCAGTAATGAAAATTCGCCGATATGAGCTTATTAGAATGCAACGCTTCCCAAAAGACACAAACAAAAGATTCAGTACAAAAGAGCTTAATTTCCAGGGCGTAATAAACAGATTAACCCAGTGTGATATGTACCAAGCTAACACCACTCCAATGTGTGCATATCATATTGTAGTTATAACGACCTTGTGCAATTGTGTTCTGAAAGAAAATCTTCTTGTTTTCTATCTTGTAGAAGCTCTTTGCTTTTAAGAAGCGTTAATCAGCTCATATTCGGTGCATTTTTATCACTGCATTTCCCTGTAATGTATCTTATCTGTAATTTCAATGGGTAATATCATAAGACGTCACAATTACGACTAAAACGAAACCCTTACCTAAAATTTTTTTTACAAAGGCAATGGAGTGACTCCTAAAGGTACGTCATCGCGTACCCACTTTCGTAAGTATGATATCACTCATTTACACTCACTTATTTTTTCCGCAGATGAAGTCAAAATTTTAATTTCCTTTTTCGATTTGTTCGGCTTTGGTGTGGTTTAGGACAATAAAAGTTGTATTTGGAGAGCATGATAATCTATAACACCATGGCAAGACCCACTATAATGGCTCCTAATTTCACTCGAAGATTGGGATAAGCTATTTGAAAACGCTTTGTTGTAAACAATTATTTGTGATCCCGTACTGGTAGGCTAAGTGTGGTTTATATGTAAATGCTCATACTTACTAAAGTTGTGTAGAACGTACAGATAGCTCCACTTATCAGAATCAACGGCCATATATCAATGTCGGTTACTGCAAGAGAAATTTGAGAAGAATAAGTGTTTTTATGCAACTCTCAATTAAAATAATAACTTTTTTTTAGGGTGGCGCTGTTAGTAGCTCGCTTCACAGATATATATTATATATCTGTGGCTCGACGCATAACATAATTCCCGATCGACAATAAACAGTATTATTTTTGTTTCCCCATATACTGGGATTGAGAGGTCCACGTCGGAGGGAGGAACCACAGCTCTTACTGATTTACAATCTTCCCCTTTTTCAAAGTTCCAACTTGAGACTTTTGTCCGGTATTATCTGATTTTTCAAAATCAACGTGTTGAGCGATTTTTTGCTTATACTTTTGTGAAGTTAATGGTTTGGCAAGGGATACTTTGTGTTTTTGTTATAATATCAAAATTAATTTACGGTGAAAGCAAGATAGAATTGCTTTTGTCAAAATGAAATATGGAAGAAATACGTGGCGCCTGTTAAATGTAGGAAGAAAGTAAAGGCTAGGGGACATTATTAGTGAGACGTTTAATGAAAGTTGCTGAAGTGCAAGAAACACAAGTTTCAGTCAGAACTATTCACCGTATACTAAATAGAAATGTTTATTTTCTTCAGAAAGAAAGGACAAATGACTACACCAAAGATATGATGCACGCGTGAAATAAAGACACACTAGACTCGAGCATGTGCATCACGCACGGTATGGGAAATCTTCCAATCACTGGTTAGAGAATAGTGAATCACAACGGGCGCACAGCAAAATACGCGCATGGTTTTCCTCCATGTGTTGGCATCGTTCTTTAAAAATGAACATGTGCCTTAAGATTGCCGATTGTCGTTTGGAAATTGGTTATTTTTGATTATAACGGAGCATAAGATTTTCAAGAAAAAGAAGCAGTTTTGTATCTATGACAGGACTCCGTTTTTAAATCACAGACTCAATTCAGAAAACTCATAACACTACTATACGATACATGATATTTATCAACGAAAACACGTCGAAGGAACATTTTCATATCTTTTTAACGCGGCCTTCAACATATCCCTTGAAGTGTGGGCTTCAACGATGCTCTATCAATCTTTTATCGTATTCTTTTCGGCGGAGCACCGTCAATAAAAAAAAGATACGCGTTTATATAGCTGATTATATTTGTTAAACTTGATACCATTATACAGACGTCAGGTAATGTGACTTTACTTTAAAGCACAGAGTAGGGTGTAGTAGGTTGTACAGCCAGAATAAGAGAGCCACCTTTCTCGGTTATGCGGAAAGTTGAACTGTTGAATTTAGATTCTATCAAAAATTGCTGTTACTCGGGAAATCTCCTATAATTGTCAGGATTTATTTTCTTCAATTTCCTTGATTTTTCGGGCAATTTTTTTCATTTTCAGGAAAATTTGTTCAGTTTTCAGGAGATTTCTTTCCTTTGGGGCCGTGCAACTTTGTTCAATATTTGGGAAATGTTTTTACATTTTCGGATCATTTTCTTCCATTTTCGGGCATTGTTGCCAAATTTAAACCGAAAATCAAAATATTCAGCAAGTTTACCCAAATTTCTAATAATAGCCTGTTACCCAATTTTATATTATTTATTTCCCAATTGTACCTCTCGACTGGGAAGAAAGCATGCAGTCGGGATGGTGTACTCAGTTTGCCCCCCTGCTTCATACGCCTCTGGTTATATGCAACCCCTTTCAATAATTACCGCATGCCCGACTGGCACCAAGAGCTGAATATGGCACTATTAGCACTCCCTGATGGTAGCACGGCACTATTAGCACTCCCTGATGGTAGCACGGCACTATTAGCACTCCCTGATGGTAGCACGGCACTATTAGCACTCCCTGATGGTAGCACCTTCCTCAGTAATCAAGTTATATGATCCATCAAATAGCATGATCATAAAGCAATAATTCAAATACCCTTACCTGCGTTAATCGCAAGAGCTGGTGTAAATATTACAATAGCGACGTAGAACAGGTTTTGCAAGAGGAACATGCTAGCTCCCAACAACCGCATTGGAAGGCCAAAACGTTTCTGGAAGTACTAAAGACAGAAGAGCTATTAGGAAGAAATTTTTAACCAAAAGGAAACTAACGGAAATTTATCTCTAAAAACAACTTTACGTGTTCGATATTGTAAGATTGACTTACTATAACGAATTAGTATACCTTTCTCACCCCCTCCCGATAGAACACGACCCGCAAACATGTCAAATTAAGTAATTGAACCCCCTCCCCTTCCAAAATTTCTTAAACTTTTAACAAGGGAGCTGAGCTTCCCCTCTGAAGCGCCACTGCATCAGGAAGCTATGTCTGTATGTTACAGCTCCCTGCTTAGGTTGATAAGAAAAATCTCCAAAGGTCCAAAAACATGCCTCAAACACATTGATAAACAGAAAGGTTATATCTAGTATTTATATAAGCAAAGTTACGCTTAAAACAGCTGTTTCTTGGAAATGTTTATCAAATGTTTTAAAAACAATTAATTAAAAAATGGCTAAATGAAGATAATACATTCTTGTTAAAGATAATTTTACCCTACCTAACATATTCATGACCAACACTAGCGGTGTGAATATCTAATTTTTACTTCATTTTGTGATTAAAAAACAACTAGAACCAAATTTTAAGACTTCAAAAACTGTCCCCTGTTTTACAGTTTCATGGCTAGGGACAGGGGAATAGGAAAGTTAAAAAAACAAACAGATTTTTCATTTGCAGCCTAAACGTAAAGTGCCTGGTAGTTGGCATTTCAAGTCTGTAAGTGAGGAATACAAGGCCCAGATTGGTTTCTATCACGAGGGGTCACTTATCATTACAGTCAATGGAAATGTACCAGTTTTATTATCTTTTTAAAATTTCTGCATATATACTATTTAAAAATAAGATTGACACTTAAATCCTTACATGTCATTTTAAACGCACACAAACTTGCATGAAAATGTGACAAAAAGTCAAGTAAAATAGTGGATGTTTTGAAGTTCTTATTTCAGCTTATTGCTTATAAATTCGATATGCAGAGCTATATAAGCAGATAAGGGAACGTAGTTTTTTAATTTGGGTGTTCTAATTTTGTATTGCAATCTAAATTGCATGCTACAGTTCAAATGGAAGGAAAGTTGATTATATTGAGAAATGTGATCACACTCAATCATTTAAAAATGGAAAACAACTACTTTAACATTATATAACAAAGAGAAAGTTTTGTGACAAACTTGTCAGCTACTATATGCATCTAAATACGATTGCAAAGCAAACAATCTTTCATTAAATCTGATAATTTCTTTGTCTCCAAATTGGGTGTAGGAAAATTACAATTGCCAAATCATGTCTCTAAAATACTGAAGCAGTAAATGGAGATCCTATATGTCAAGCCTTAATATAAACCTGATAAGTTATTCATGATGATGTGTTTGTGGTGCCTCTCTGAAACAAAATAACATAATTAATTAAACGTTTTTTGTTGTAATCAAGCCCAAATGTTAAAAATATGATTATTTTATGTGACTATTAACTTCCTTTTAAGTATGACATTTCACCTCTTTAGCATCTACGCTTCTTATACAAAATACTTTATTTCTTTGCAAAGATTGAAACACTTTTGAATAACCATTTACAATACTTAAGGGCTGAATTTGGACCATTTATTCTAATAGTAGCAGAACTACTGTATGATGAGATATTACAGACTAGGACGTCACAAAATACTTTATTTCTCAAAAGGTAACTTCTTTCCAACTGGCAAGCAAGTCAAAAATGATATCAAGGTGCTCCCGCATCATGTTCAATCATGTATCAAACCTTTGTAATGAATATGTGCAACGAAAGTCAATTTTAAGCACATTTTGGGCTCTCGCCTGATAGACTAGAAGCTATGATACGTGTGGACCCAGGAAACTGGACATCTAGAACCTCCAAATGTGGAAGGCTTGGTCGCCACGAGCTATGTTATGCAGATGATATGCAGATATCTACGACACTGCTATTCGCTGCGTCCTCACTCAATATTTCTTTTAAAATGTACACGCTGTGTCACCCTTAAACCATTCCCGAAATAAGCTCTGTATGCATACCTACGTAAGATGTATATACAATTGTACACTGTATGTATGGAGTGTGGGGGCAGTGGTGCGTGAAGTTTTGGTGGCCTTGAGATGTTCGATTTTCCAACATGTGGAAAATAAAAATATCGCTGATGTAAGGGCGCGAATCTTTCATGTACCTTGGCTCTGTTCTATCATCATCGTCGTCGTCATCTTCATTATTGTCATCATCATCACCATCATCATCACCACCACCACCACCACCACCAGCAACAGCCTCATCCTCCTGCTCCTCCTCCCCACCTCATTCTCCTTATCCTCATTCTCGCCCTCATCCTCTCTTCCTCCCCTCCTCCTCCTACTCGTCGTCGTTGTCGTCGTCGTATTTGTTGTCGTCGTCGTCATCGTTATTATGATCGACATCGTCATCGTCATCGTCATTGAGTGATTTCTAACTATCAGCTAGCTTACGAAAGTCAATAACCCAAAACACTCACCTCATACGCGGTGTAAATATCTAATCCGAAAAAAACAGGAACGAAAAGTATCATGATTGTTGGGTGCATGATAAAATTTTGTAAGACACCCACGATGTATTCCACTCCATACGTATAAATTTCAGCAGGTGTCCCTAACAATGTTACGGGGGACACAAACGAGGCAAACACGGTAAGCGCAACTGGTAGGCTGAACACCTTACGATCTGCAAGAAGAAATCTGAAAGAATCGAACAATTTTATTTTGTGAGAATTTTTTTTTTCCTTATAACCAGATCAGCAGATAGGAGTAGATTAAGAAACCAGAAAACCGAAGCATAATATGGATTATTTTCGGCAAAATCATTTTAAGCCCCACTATGCATATTACTGAAATTGAACATGTTTAGCCCATGAACATGTACGCACCAGCTAACAACATACTGTACTTCTGTAAGGGTCGTGCCGTTGTGAGCAGGGCTAATTAAGGTTAATTAATTAACTACAAGTATTGATTTTAAGACTTGAATCGAAAGGCCTCTACACCCCCCTGATGCTCAAATACCAAACGGGGCCAATTTCCCCCTCCTTCACATTTATCCGACCCCCTCTTACTGTCACGGATTATCAGAGATTTAAGTCCCGTTGACTTAGTGTGTGGACAGCCCGTGCCGTTGTGAGCACAGCTAATTAGGGGTGTTTAATTAACTTCAAGTATTGAAATTCATACATCAATCGAAAGGTTTTTGGGCCCCCTCGCCGGTGAGAAAAAAAAAATCAGTAAAACTCCAAACATTTGTGGGGGTAAACAGCCTTGCTCACAACGGCACGCTGTTCACAACGGCACGTTAGGGTCGTGCCGTTGTGAGCAGGGCTAATTAAGGTTAATTAATTAACTACAAGTATTGATTTTAAGACTTGAATCGAAAGACCTCTACACCCTCCTGATGCTCAAATACCAAACGGGGCCAATTTCCCCCTCCTTCACATTTATCCGACCCCCTCTTACTGTCACGGATTATCAGAGATTTAAGTCCCATTGACTTAGTGTGTGGACAGCCCGTGCCGTTGTGAGCACAGCTAATTAGGGATGATTAATTAACTTCAAGTATTGAAATTCATACATCAATCGAAAGGTTTTCGGGCCCCCTCGCCGGTGAGAAAAAAAAATCAGTGAAAATTTAAAATTTTCTGGGGGTAAACAGCCTTGCTCACAACGGCACGCTGTTCACAACGGCACGTTAGGGTCGTGCCGTTGTGAGCAGGGCTAATTAGGGTTAATTAATTAACTACAAGTATTGATTTTAAGACTTGAATCGAAAGACCTCTACACCCGCCTGATGCTCAAATACCAAACGGGGCCAATTTCCCCCTCCTTCACATTTATCCGACCCCCTCTTACTGTCACGGATTATCAGAGATTTAAGTCCCATTGACTTAGTGTGTGGACAGCCCGTGCCGTTGTGAGCACAGCTAATTAGGGATGATTAATTAACTTCAAGTATTGAAATTCATACATCAATCGAAAGGTTTTCGGGCCCCCTCGCCGGTAAGAAAAAAAAAATCAGTGAAAATCCAAACTTTTCTGGGGGTAAACAGCCTTGCTCACAACGGCACGCTGCTCACAACGGCACATTAGGGTCGTGCCGTTGTGAGCAGGGCTAATTGGGGTTAATTAATTAACTACAAGTATTGATTTTAAGACTTAATTCGAAAGGCCTCTACACCCCCCTGATACTCAAATGCCAAACGGGGCCAATTTCCCCCTCCTTCACATATATCCGACCCCATCTTACTGTCACGGATTATCAGGGATTTAAGTCCCATTGACTTAGTGTGTGGACAGCCCGTGCCGTTGTGAGCACAGCTAATTAGGAATAATTAACCAGCTTCAAGTATTGAAATTTATACATCAATCGAAAGGTTTTGGGGCCCCCTCGCCGGTGAGAAACAAAAATCGGTGAAAATCCAAACATTTCTGGGGGTAAACAGCCTTGCTCACAACGGCACGCTGCTCACAACGGCACGTTAGGGTCGTGCCGTTGTGAGCAGGGCTAATTAAGGTTAATTGATTAACTACAAGTATTGATTTTAAGACTTGAATCGAAAGGCTTCTACACCCCCTGATGCTCAAATACCAAACAAGGCCAATTTCCCCTTCTTCACATTTATCCGACCCCTCTTACTGTCACGGATTATCAGAGATTTAAGTCCCATTGACTTAGTGTGTAGACAGCCCGTGCCGTTGTGAGCACAGCTAATTAGGGGTGTTTAATTAACTTCAAGTATTGAAATTTATACATCAATCGAAAGGTTTTGGGGCCCCCTCGCCGGTGAGAAAAAAAAATCAGTTAAAATCCAAACAGTTCTGGGGGTAAACAGCCTTGCTCACAACGGCACGCTGCTCACAACGGCACATTAGGGTCGTGCCGTTGTGAGCAGGGCTAATTGGGGTTAATTAATTAACTACAAGTATTGATTTTAAGACTTAATTCGAAAGGCCTCTATACCCCCCTGATACTCAAATGCCAAACGGGGCCAATTTCCCCCTCCTTCACATATATCCGACCCCATCTTACTGTCACGGATTATCAGGGATTTAAGTCCCATTGACTTAGTGTGTGGACAGCCCGTGCCGTTGTGAGCACAGCTAATTAGGGGTGTTTAATTAACTTCAAGTATTGAAATTTATACATCAATCGAAAGGTTTTGGGGCCCCCTCGCCGGTGAGAAAAAAAAATCAGTTAAAATCCAAACAGTTCTGGGGGTAAACAGCCTTGCTCACAACGGCACGCTGCTCACAACGGCACGTTAGGGTCGTGCCGTTGTGAGCAGGGCTAATTAAGGTTAATTGATTAACTACAAGTATTGATTTTAAGACTTGAATCGAAAGGCTTCTACACCCCCCTGATGCTCAAATACCAAACAAGGCCAATTTCCCCCTTCTTCACATTTATCCGACCCCCTCTTACTGTCACGGATTATCAGAGATTTAAGTCCCATTGACTTAGTGTGTGGACAGCCCGTGCCGTTGTGAGCACAGCTAATTAGGGGTGTTTAATTAACTTCAAGTATTGAAATTTATACATCAATCGAAAGGTTTTGGGGCCCCCTCGCCGGTGAGAAAAAAAAATCAGTTAAAATCCAAACAGTTCTGGGGTAAACAGCCTTGCTCACAACGGCACGCTGCTCACAACGGCACATTAGGGTCGTGCCGTTGTGAGCAGGGCTAATTGGGGTTAATTAATTAACTACAAGTATTGATTTTAAGACTTAATTCGAAAGGTCTCTACACCCCTGATACTCAAATGCCAAACGGGACCAATTTCCCCTCCTTCACATTTATCCGACCCCATCTTACTGTCACGGATTATCAGGGATTTAAGTCCCATTGACTTAGTGTGTGGACAGCCCGTGCCGTTGTGAGCACAGCTAATTAGGGGTAATTAACCAGCTTCAAGTATTGAAATTTATACATCAATCGAAAGGTTTTTGGGCCCCCTCGCCGGTGAGAAACAAAAATCAGTGAAAATCCAAACATTTCTGGGGGTAAACAGCCTTGCTCACAACGGCACGCTGCTCACAACGGCACGTTAGTGTCGTGCCGTTGTGAGCAGGGCTAATTAAGGTTAATTAATTAACTACAAGTATTGATTTTAAGACTTGAATCGAAAGGCCTCTACACCCCCCTGATGCTCAAATACCAAACGGGGCCAATTTCCCCTTCTTCACATTTATCCGACCCCTCTTACTGTCACGGATTATCAGAGATTTAAGTCCCATTGACTTAGTGTGTAGACAGCCCGTGCCGTTGTGAGCACAGCTAATTAGGAATAATTAACCAGCTTCA
This sequence comes from Chiridota heheva, assembly GCA_020152595.1. Lineage (NCBI taxonomy): Eukaryota > Metazoa > Echinodermata > Holothuroidea > Apodida > Chiridotidae > Chiridota > Chiridota heheva. The sequence continues at coordinate 827,352 of JAIGNY010004285.1, forward strand.
AGTATTGAAATTTATACATCAATCGAAAGGTTTTGGGGCCCCCTCGCCGGTGAGAAACAAAAATCGGTGAAAATCCAAACATTTCTGGGGGTAAACAGCCTTGCTCACAACGGCACGCTGCTCACAACGGCACGTTAGGGTCGTGCCGTTGTGAGCAGGGCTAATTAAGGTTAATTGATTAACTACAAGTATTGATTTTAAGACTTGAATCGAAAGGCTTCTACACCCCCCTGATGCTCAAATACCAAACAAGGCCAATTTCCCCCTTCTTCACATTTATCCGACCCCCTCTTACTGTCACGGATTATCAGAGATTTAAGTCCCATTGACTTAGTGTGTAGACAGCCCGTGCCGTTGTGAGCACAGCTAATTAGGGGTGTTTAATTAACTTCAAGTATTGAAATTTATACATCAATCGAAAGGTTTTTGGGCCCCCTCGCCGGTGAGAAACAAAAATCAGTTAAAATCCAAACTTTTCTGGGGGTAAACAGCCTTGCTCACAACGGCACGCTGCTCACAACGGCACATTAGGGTCGTGCCGTTGTGAGCAGGGCTAATTGGGGTTAATTAATTAACTACAAGTATTGATTTTAAGACTTAATTCGAAAGGTCTCTACACCCCCCTGATACTCAAATGCCAAACGGGACCAATTTCCCCCTCCTTCACATTTATCCGACCCCATCTTACTGTCACGGATTATCAGGGATTTAAGTCCCATTGACTTAGTGTGTGGACAGCCCGTGCCGTTGTGAGCACAGCTAATTAGGGGTAATTAACCAGCTTCAAGTATTGAAATTTATACATCAATCGAAAGGTTTTTGGGCCCCCTCGCCGGTGAGAAACAAAAATCAGTGAAAATCCAAACATTTCTGGGGGTAAACAGCCTTGCTCACAACGGCACGCTGCTCACAACGGCACGTTAGGGTCGTGCCGTTGTGAGCAGGGCTAATTAAGGTTAATTAATTAACTACAAGTATTGATTTTAAGACTTGAATCGAAAGTCCTCTACACCCTCCTGATGCTCAAATACCAAACGGGGCCAATTTTCCCCTTCTTCACATTTATCCGACCCCCTCTTACTGTCACGGATTATCAGAGATTTAAGTCCCATTGACTTAGTGTGTGGACAGCCCGTGCCGTTGTGAGCACAGCTAATTAGGGATAATTAACCAGCTTCAAGTATTGAAATTTATACATCAATCGAAAGGTTTTGGGGCCCCCTCGCCGGTGAAAAGAAAACATCAGTGAAAGTCTAAACATTTCTGGTGCTAAACAGCCTTGCTCACAACGGAACGCTGCTCACAACGGCACGTTAGGGTCGTGCCGTTGTGAGTAGGGCTAATTATGGTTAATTAATTAATTACAAGTATTGATTTTTTGACTTTAATCGAAAGGCCTCTACACCCTTCTGATGCTCAAATACCAAACGGGGCCAATTTCCCCCTTCTTCCCACTTATCCGACCCCCTCTTACTTCCACGGATCATCACTAATTTAAGTCCCGTTGACTTAGTGTGTGGGCAGCCCGTGCCGTTGTGAGCACAGCTAATTAGGGGTAATTAATTAACTTCAAGTATTGAAATTCAGACATCAATCGAAAGGTTTTTGGGCCCCCTCGCCGGTGAAAAGAAAACATCAGTGAAAGTCTAAACATTTCTGGTGCTAAACAGCCTTGCTCACAACGGAACGCTGCTCACAACGGCACGTTAGGGTCGTGCCGTTGTGAGTAGGGTTAATTAATTAATTACAAGTATTGATTTTTTGACTTTAATCGAAAGGCCTCTACACCCTTCTGATGCTCAAATACCAAACGGGGCCAATTTCCCCCTTCTTCCCATTTATCCGACCCCCTCTTACTTCCACGGATTATCACTAATTTAAGTCCTGTTGACTTAGTGTGTGGACAGCCCGTGCCGTTGTGAGCACAGCTAATTAGGGGTAATTAATTAACTTCAAGTATTGAAATTCATACATCAATCGAAAGGTTTTTGAGCCCCCTCGCCGGTGAAAAGAAAAAATCAGTGAAAATATAAACATTTCTGGTGCTAAACAGCCTTGCTCACAACGGCACGCTGCTCACAACGGCACGTTAGGGTCGTACCGTTGTGAGCAGGGCTAATTAAGGTTATTTAATTAATTACAAGTATTGATTTTTTGACTTTAATCGAAAGGCCTCTACACCCCCCTGATGCTTAAATACCAAACGGGGCCAATTTCCCCCTTCTTCCCATTTATCCGACCCCCTCTTACTTCCACGGATTATCACTAATTTAAGTCCCGTTGACTTAGTGTGTGGACAGCCCGTGCCGTTGTGAGCACAGCTAATTAGGGGTAATTAATTAACTTGAAGTATTGAAATTCAGACATCAATCGAAAGTTTTCGAGCCCCCTCGCCGGTGAAAAGAAAAAATCAGTGAAAATCCAAACATTTCTGGGGGTAAACAGCCTTGCTCATTTTAATGTATGATATTTAGGAAAGCAGCATAGTCATGGTGTATAGGAGGGGGAGGTAGGGAGGAACCTCAAAACATCCAATGCTTTCCTTTCAGTTTTCGTTATTATACAGCATTTAAAAAAGTTTTATTACATGACTTGCGGTAAAGGCTGCAAGAATAACAACTCCTTTTGTTACATGAATGAATTATTGGAACTGGCAGAAACATGAGCAAAACTGCACAAATACTCATGGTGTTCCATGGTGTTCGAGAATCTAGGCAACGGACTACACTGTCGATTCAATATAATAAATATCAAATTCTGCTTTATTAGAAGTTTTTGTTATGAAAGACCTCGAGAAACAAAGGCGACGGGGGATGGGGGGTACTGGAATTCGTACCAACTCGAGAATTGGAGGCTACGGGGCATACGTTAGAATAAGGAAGATCCCTTTTCAAACGATGCATACTCCTACCAGTTCAAGATTTTATAGTAGACAACGAGGGCTAACACTACAGAGAGGACACGGTAAGAATTTGAACAATTCTGCCAGAGAGAAAATGACTTTGACTTAAACAACAGATTAACAATGAATATTCTGCAGGTGTGCCTAGTACTATAGGCCTATGTTCGGTCCTTTCTTAAACCATTGTGAAATTGGGTACTGCACATGAGAATGTGGTACTACTTCAAAATGAAATAAAAATTAGTATACAATCATCACCCAAAGGGTACAATTTCAGAATCCAATGCATCTTTGAAAGAAATAATCAGTACGACTAAAAAATCGTAGTAGTACTCGACTACGACTTCAGACTGTATGGGAAGAGAAAATAAAGGCCTACAACATCAATGCTGTGTCGTCCTTAAAAATGCAAATATAAGAAATTAAAAAAATTGCAGAGAAAATGATCGGCTAAGCTTCCCCATCTTGCTTCACTTATCACGATGGCAGTTATTGTTGCAAAATCCTCCTCCAAATTAATAATACAAAAGGGCAAAAGAAAAAAGAAGAATGGATCAAATTTAAATTGAGCAAGAATTAACGAATAAAAAGTGGTAATATCAATCATGTGTAAGTTATGACTAGAGAAAAGGCAGAATGGAATTTGAGAGCAGATGAAAACTTACCTTTTCCATAAAACTGGTCGCATTTTCTTTTGAAATTTGACAGTCGCTTGACATTAGATGGAGCGGTCTGTGTTTTGAGATATTCGAATATCTCTTCATATTCTTTGGTATCCATCTTCTTAAAACTCCCAACAACATCTCAGTTTAAAGCTGCATGGTTTTACTTTAAATTGAGTGTCTTTCATAATAATACACACCTAACCATCTCGTGTGAATTGACATTTTACTACCATCAGCTTAAAAACCACATCCGTACATTGATATGGGTAGCTTCACTGGTTTACAAATTTGATGAGATGGGTGCGAAAGACCTAATTAATTGATGTAACAGGTCAATTTATTGTATCGTGATAAGAGGAATGAATTAAACATTGTTCATTAATTAGACTTACCTGCAATTGCCTGCGGGTGTGTAATTTAACTGAGAAAGTGCTTCCTGACATCGTAAACAGGTAAACACTTCAATGTACTTTTATTTAAAAAATAATGCATGCTCCACGGAAAAAGGGGACATCTTATAGGGATTTGAATTGTACATCGGGGTGCAAAAACTGTACAAAACTTAAGTTTACTTTTGGTCATGGACTTATGGGCGAGTATCCAGTCGACCTGTGCAAATTCATTTTAAGTTTCTTAAATAACAAGGGTGTAATATTACTATCTCAAATATTCCAATTTTTTAACGAATTTAAGCAGGTTCTTGGATTTTCAAATACCACAAACCCAGGATGCTCCTATCACAGGAACCCCACGGACCACGCTTACTGGCGAAACATCGATTATAAATGTGTAATGGTAACCAATTAAAATGAAAAAAACCTCGCACTGCCCCTGCAATCATCTTTTTAAAAGTTGTTTTCTTCCATACTTATACCTTGTCAATATACCCCATTAACTTTCAGATTCATGCCTGCAACTTTAACACTTATTCAACACATTACCTTCGATTCGACATAGATATTCAGATTGAAATCATCAAGCAATTATATATACAATATAGGCTACAAGCTCTATTAAACACATGGAAACGTATCTTCTTAAAACACAGTTTTTCGTGGCACACCCAATTTCGAGGCCACCGTAGACAAACCACCCACGGCTGATCGGATTTACATCGCATTAGTACGCTGCTCGGATTTACATCGCATTAGTACGCTGCTCGGATTAGCACGTTACACCTGTACGCCGGTCGATATAAATGTTTCTGGCCGTTCCTGTTGCCATATAATTTTTCCGGTTTAAAGTTAAACATAATCAACAATAAAATTAGTACTAGATCAAGCATCATCCGTATATGTCAATTCACGAAATAATTCTTCTTTCCCTTTAGCATCCTCTTGTTTTTGATTGGCATTACGTAGAAGTACGCCAATATCTTCTTGATTGATATAATACAGGCTTTTCCAGAGCTTCTCCTTGTCATATGTTGTGCTGTTATCACTGTCTGATTCGTCCCCTCTGTTATCTACTTTCCCGCCATGCATCAGTAGTCTCTGTCTCGCTGGTAGAAACACCAGAATCTCGGTCAATGGTTAGGGATCAGAACACGACTCGCTGGCTGTGCTATCCTCACTGGTTGTGGTACGATGACGGTGATTTTGGTCAAAAATATCCTCCCCGGAGCTATTACTACGTTGAAAGGGCCCTCCATGCACAGATTTGATATGACGCTGTAGATTATAGCGACGTGTAAACGTGTTTTTATACAAAGTGCATGAGTAACTCATCTTATTGGGAGTCAGTGAGCAAATGAGTCGATGACACCATCTTGCCCACTTAAATATTCTTTTGTTTATTCTGTCGACTCAACAATACTTAGAACCAAAGAGTTTCATTTCCTTTCGGAGAAAACGTTGCGGAAAGACGAGATTTGAGGTGTGATGTGCCAGTTGTTTCGCAAGTTTGAGCGGGAGTTTGACCTCGGATGACGCAGGGCCTCCCCTTTCTCGAAGTAACGACTGAGTGTTTACTCATCTTTAGTTGGGAGTGCAGGGGCGTCCTCCATTATTCCCCGTTAATGAAATTTTAGTTGGCATTTGAAAAACTATTTTTGTTTTACCGAGACATTTCAGAAGGAAGTTTGCAAACAACATTTAAGAAACAAAACACGGGGAAATGGCGTTAAACGGGGGTGAGTGGGTGGGGGTAGGGGGCAGGGGTAGGGGCAGGGGATATGGCGTAAAACTCAGCCAACTGGTGGGTATTAGGGCCCCATACACCTCCCTGCATGACTCCAAATCCCCCCCTCCCCCTCTTCTGCTATTTTTGTGCACTATTCTGTTCACGGTATGACTTCAACAAACAAAAAAATGTGTAAAATTTGATACGACAGTTGTGGTTTGAGCACTAGATTTGAAAATAGATTTTTTGTTTATTTACAAGCGTGCAACCTTTGTTATTGATTTTTTTGAAGTAGCCTACAATACATGACCAGTACGCTGAGAAAGCATTTAAGATGCAAAAACGCAAAACGCAAAAATTTAGTGCTCAAACCAAAAATGTGTTTTGAAAGTTAGTGCTTAAACTGAAAACCTATTATCAAATCTAGTGCTTAAACCAAAACTATCATATCAAATTTTAGGCTCATTTATGAATTTTTTGAAGTCATACCGTTAGCAGAATAGTGCACAAAATGACTCACACCTACTATCCCGGCAATGTCAGTCAAAGGTGAGTCATTGACTTATGAAATAGTGACTCACATGTGCGTCATTGTACCAAATTGCCAGTCACCAAAGTTACTCTGGGGTGGGTCAATTTACTTCAGACCCATTAACTTTATACAGAGGTGATTGATTTGGGGTAAGTCACCACAAGAAATGTAAGTCATTTGCGCGTGTATTCTGATGCATATTTAATATAAAATATCTTCGAAATGTTCGAAAACGCTGTCAATTTTAGGGAAAAAACTGTTAGTGTGTAGGCCTACTGTAACGTTAGTGTAGGTCTAACGTTAAAGTGGTCCTCCCATACTTCCTCAAAAAATTGAGATTTACCCTAATATAGGTTTTTCATATCTTTAAACTCAATAAACTGTCAAGAAATTCTGGAAATAAGTCCATTTTCATAGGAAAAAGGACTTACAAATTGATCATTTGTTGCTTCCTCCAAAACACAATTTGAAAGGGATTTGTGACGTCATAGCAGTTTGCTACGTTATTTCAGGAACTGCTGATCGTAAGCAATGCATGACACACATACTTACCACGTACAAATAGCGTCTGGTTACGAAAGTTTTTTGGGCTGTTCAGGTCTTAAAGGAAACATAACGTCTGACACAATCATTATTTCATATGATAGAGGATACAAATCTTAACCAATTGCCAAACATAGCAAGTCAAAATCTCATTCCTACCTCAAGTTATTCATGTTTGAAATCGACACATGTGGGCTGCCATTTTGTTCAATTCTGTATTGAAATTTGTGCATGATGACATAATTTCCCCACTAGGGACATAAGGATTGTAATGTATTTCTTTATAAATGTGATTAAAGTTTTTATTCAAAAATGATGTGATACATAGTTTTAACAGCATGTTTGATAATATCATGTATACACAAAAATATCCTTGACCCTTACAAAAGAAGAACAATTTTTCATGACCTAGAAAACTTGAGGTAGATTATAAAGAAATACAAAGCATTCCAACATCCTGCTGAGCTGATAATATCATATTCTACATGTTTTGAAATCAAAATGGCGGCTCCCATAGTACTAATAAGTAGTAGTATTCAAGTTTTTAATAATTACATCAAAATATGTTAGATTGCTTCGGAAGTTATGAAACTTAGTCAGATGATTGGTTATTTTTAATTCTATCATATGAAATAAAGGAATATGTTAGACTTATGTCTCCTTCAATTTGTCATTTCAAGTTCAAGCTATAATAAAATTGATTTCGAAATAAATGAAGAACATTCTTATAATGAAAGGGATGTCGTTCTTTTTTCAATTTGAACCGCTTGCAGATGAGTAAGTAGGATATCAGGCGTTACAACCCTTACATGGTCCTACAGTATAAGCCTGCGTAGTCGGCATGGAATTCTTCAACTGTTTCGCAAGTAATATTTTGTTAAACATAATCAAATTGTAGTGTTTGCAACGACATAAGCCTCTTTTTTTTGTTACATCTATTGGAAATATAAAGTTTTATTTATCAATGTTTAAGTCTCCGTCGCTTGACGTGTAGTCAACAGGCCTACGTGAACTGAATAGTTCATTCACGCAATCCGTTTGCGTTTTAGCACTTGAATTAAAAGTTTTTAAAGAAATTGTGAAATTTGTGTTAGTTTATTTTTTAAGTTTTAATATGCTAAAAGAAACGGCTTGGCATATTGACACAATAATTACAATTCAGTTCTAATTTGTCGATTTTTCGTCCTTCGATCATATTTTACACTATACATAAAATAAATCAAAGTGGCCCAGTCGGTTACGGCATTGTCTCTTGAGCTAGAGGTTATGAGTTGGAATATCACCGAGTCTTATTCTATTTTTTTTTCATTTGAATTTTTATTTCTCGCACTATTTAATCGAACAGAACAGGGGTATAACCAGATAACAATCTGGCGTGAGCTAAATATGACACTGTACCGGTAAGTCCCCAAAACTCGGTTCATGTCAAGTGCACAAAATACGTCCGGAATCGTCTCGTTTTGTTACCCTTTGCCATTGATAAACGACTTTTAGTTTGAGAATTTATATTACTAAATTCTCTAACTACACAAAGCTGTGGGATTAGGATTAATATTTACTTGGAAAATACATTTTTAAAAAACAAAGGAAGATAATAACTGACACTAGTCGCGAACACCAACGGCGTACACACACAAAATGTGCAGCGATGCATCGTTTACTTACACTGACGAAAAACTCATTCTTTTTTACCATTTTCTCGCAAACGGTGGGGTGTATAGCAGAAAAAATCATAATTTTGCAAACGAAATATTAAAAATATTATATTTATCATTAGTTCCGACCCCCATGGCAGGACCACTTCAACGTACATTTTTTCACAAGCTAGGTCCTATGAATTGCAGTTCTTTAGTTTAAATATCATTTGAGACTACACGGAAGGTCGTCAAAGAGCGAAAGTTCAAAAGTTATAGATGACTTTGATTTTGGACCGTTCTCTTGGTGGTCATCCTAACGTATTAAGTGGTAACATTAGGCTATACAAAATTCAAGGTTGAAAATCTGTTATTTAGAAATGATAATTTCCACAAAGGATTAAATACAGTTCTTTGAATGTTATTTCGAAATACATAGGAGGAAGATCTGAGAGTGAAAGGTCGAAAGTCGCGAAAGTGATCGTTACTTGGAATTTTGAAACATTGCTCTCGACTGTTAGCCTAACATATTAAGTGGAACATTAGGCTATCATATTTCTTCAAGCATTGAAAAATAATAAAATGAAAAATAAAAACTTCACATTTCTCATTACAATTTTACTCAGCCTTAAAAAAATGTACTGAATGTATTTATAAAATGCCCCTATTATCATTACTTTTATTATTATCTTGAAATCATATATATAATAATAATGATTATCATTATCAAACGGTGGTGCAAATTAAGTTACAGACAGTCAGTCATTACGTTTTGTACTGAAAATGCATTCGGGACAAAAATACTGTGGTTCATCCACTTTTTTGACAGCCGGGCCATGCCTCCCCCTTCGTTCCCTATACACATATATGGACATTGGCGTATGAAGATATTTTTATGATTTTAGTTGGAGGGGAAAAAGATGAGCACCCTTTTACATATAAATATAATTCAAGCATATTTGTATTCTTTATTACAAAACAAAACCAAACGATGATTAGCAAATCAACTTGAAGGTTGTTGCAATTGCGGGAAGCCGAGAGGGGACAGTATGGTCATGGACATTACGAGAGTCCTAGATGTGGATTACGCAATTACGACGGTATTGAACAATTACCTTTCGTCCAACCACCCCTTCTCCCCTTCTTCCAGTACCCTGTTAAATTTATATGCGTAACCAAGTTTATAGGACGTGATCACACGTTATTTAGTACTTTCCTGCCGATTCCATTGGGAATTAATGTCACAAAATGTTATGTATAGGCAGATAGATGAGTTTCTATCTAATTTTCTGGGAACTTAGGTGAATAAAAACATCCCCTGTTTGCGTCCCACTGACAACTTACAATATGCGTCTAATTAAATTCCGGATCAGTGGCATATCGAACTTCGCTCTAAGAAAAGAATAATCAAATTTGACCATAACATGGTCAACCCTGCACCGAACCACTTTGGTTGAAATTGAACGACCATAACAATGTCTAATTCGACTATAATGTGGTAATAATGGACAGTTTTGACCACATTGTGATCAAAATTGTTGTTCAATTTTGACCAAAGTTGACTCGGTGCAGATTGACCATGTAATAGTCAAGATTTGACTATTCCTTTGTAGAGTGTTGACAAGTAAGAGGCGGTAATTTAAAAAGTGGCTAACACAACCAGTCCAGTAGCATGCCTTTTAATGGGAACATAAGTGTTCCTATAAATGGAAACATTTTGCTACATGGAAGCCGCCATTTTGTGATATTTGTCATGATTCTTTGCTATCCTAACGTTAAAGCCTAATGCAATGTTACATTTGTCAAATTTGAAATAGTCTGGGGAAAATATCTTTGCTAATAATAACTTATAAAAATATATCATTATTGTCATGGCTACAACTTTTCCACTCCCATTTGATATGTTCACCACGCCGTTTTCGAAATATTAAATAAAATAGACAATAGAGCTAGGATTTTAGGCGCGAAACGGCCATTACGAAAATTCAAATGTTTTTCAACACAATGATTTTTGATATTTCAAGTACATGAATTAGAAACTATGACATTTTATCGCAACACCTGAACAATATGGCTGCATGACTGCAATATTCTCGTGGGTTATTAATGTTCCTAATAATAGGCATGCTTCCGGACTGACAACCAATATTGTACCCTGTCTACAAAACAAATTTCCAGAAAATCATACACCAATGTTTTGTACACTCCTAAAAAGGTATGGTCAAATTTGACCATAATATGGTTATTGGATTTAACCATAGTATTATGGTAGATTTGACCATAGTGTGACCATAATTGGATCGGTACACAGTTGATCAATGCTATGGTCAAATTTGACCACAGCACTATGGCTATGCGACCACAGTACGGTGGTCAAAGCAAATGACCATTGTCTCTGTCAAATGAACTAAACGATAAGGTCATATTTGACTATTAAATGATAAAAACGTCTGAAATAAGAAATATAACACAATTTGGGAAATTTTATGAAACACAAACCTTTATTGGAATATTTTAACAACTTTGAACAGAACATTAGTGAATAGATGAGATCAGATTCATCACATATTTTGTTTTACCAAGCCCTACAAAGGATGATTTACAATTTAACTGATTGCAAAATGTCTTTTATATTATATTATCCTTCAGTCTTTATCTCAGCTCCATTCAAGACCTTTTCATATAATACTTTAGTTCTCAACATCACCATTCATTCCTGGAGCACTGACCACTGGGAAAAAAAAGAAATAACAAATATTGATCATACAGACTTGGTGCTAAGCATATGATATACATGCACATTATTGGGAGAATGTGATACTAAAATTATGAAGCGAAAAAAGTGTTTAGTTCGATCATTTTGTTTATTTTTGAAAACTGTTTACATTATACCTTTCAAAACATTTTCCAGAAGTAAAGTTCATTTTCAGCCTTTAAAGATTCACAACTATTGACATCTAGTAGAAATTTGCATATGCAGTATACAAACAATACTATACATAAACTACAAAGAGACCATCTGGTACAGTAGTTCAGTAGCTTACTTACATATCATGAAGGTTTAAATGAAAGTAAAACTTAATCATTACATGCAGGAGTAGAGTACTAGCTGGTACAAGATATGCTTTTTTCCAAAACCTTCAAAATCAAATATATCCCGATCATTTTAAATAGGATATATCCACATCGAGATTCTTTTACCACTTTACAAACTAACCTTACCGGTTTGGTACCTTCCTATGTAATGTGACTGATGTTACATAACCATAATTTTGCGTGAGTGACATTACCAATTTCACCTGTCCATCATTTGTAGATGGAATGATTTTCAACAATATTTGCTCGGTGAGTTGGTCCACTGAGGTAAGAGGAGAATTAAAAAGGGCAGCACTGGATTCACGGTTTGTTTGTTATATTAAAATTTCAAATTACTCATCCCCACTAAAAACCTAATGTGCATCAAATTCAATAATCCTTAAGCATTCTGGATTTTTGGAGCATGAAGTCTTCACGTAAAAGAAAATTGAAATCGAGCAAATATAATAAACCAATAAAAGTACAGAGTCTACATGCTTTTCGTAGAAATTTTTTCTCAATTTAGGGGAGAAAGTGTTTATGTTCAACGTCATATATCCAGACAAAAATCATTTAACCACGAACTGACGAGCTTCAATGTATTTTTAACTATTTTGGGATTAAGTTGTTTAAAATGTGTGAAATTGCCCATATTTTGTCTGGAATAGTATAACATTACGTATAGTGTTCTGTGAAAAGGACAATCCAAATGATGTAAACAAACAGAAGTTAATTAAACCTCTGTTGACATTACAATGACTTTGTGACCTGTTGCACCATCATTGGTGCCTTACAAATTATGGACACATCAAAAGCTCTGGACAGATGGACATCTACAATATTTTCCTGTAAAAAAATGATTTTATATTTTTTGGAAAAGAGGTTTTAGATTATTGCAATTAATTTTGTATAATGGAATCATAAAGGGATTAATAATGGGTGTTTATTTCCAAATAATCAAAAATTCAGTTGAAGATAAAAAGCACTGAAGAGTACTTCGATAAAAATAATTACGTTTAAAATTGACAAATCTAAGAAATTATGCACAAACTGCAAAATGTGCGGGTAAGTTCAGGTCTATTTTTCAAGAGAGGTTTTAGAGATCTTACACCTGGAGAAGTAATAGTCTTACCATGACCATCACATAATTAAACACAAATTTGGATGAACTTGCAAGACGTTTATGGTTGGCCATGCGGATTATAACGTCTCCTAACGTTACGCCTCAGAAAAATCCATTCTTACGTCGTAACAATCAGTTCTTACGTTGTAACAATTCCATTTCATACGTCTAAAACGCGTCGTTAATCAGTTAATTGGCTGTTTCCTTTAGGCGTTAGAATAGACATAATTTTACTCGTAAAAACTAATTTTCAGACTTATTTTACGTCTGAGAAAAATTAATTCTTACGTCGTAACAATCAGTTTTTACGTCGTTACAATTCCATTGCATACGTCTAAAACGGGTCGCTGATTGGCTGTTTCCTTTGGACGTAAGAATAGAAAATTAGTTTTCACACGTATGTCTATTCTTACCTCTAAAGGAAGACGCCAATCAGCAATACGTTTTAGACGTATGCAATGGAATTGTTACAACGTAAGAATTACACTTTTTTAGGCGTAATATTAGGAGACGTTATGACCCGCATGGCCAACCATAGACCTTTGACACCTATCGGGATAGTTCACATTTAAAATGTACAATGACCCCAAAGATATGTCTGTGACATTCAGAAATGTTGTCAGCTCTATGCTAGTACGTCAATAATCACAAAGCTTTGTGATGGATAGTGTCGTGTACCAAGGATCAAGATGAAGGGCTGCGTCTTCTCTCTTCCTGTTTAATACATCTCTATATACTCTGGCAGATTAGTTTCTACCTGTCAAAAGAAGAAAAGCAACTCAGTTACTAAGGATTGTTACACTTAGAAAAGTGGCCCCTCCCACTGTTTCAGAGAATGGCAATGGCTGTTTCATTAACCAAGTAGACTGCTATATGAGGTGTGTAACAATGAGAAATAAATATGGAGACAAACTTTGGTATATCATTTGGTGCAACGGTGCACAAATAGCAGTGCATGGAACACGTGTGCAGATGAAAGAGGATACGAACAGTAGTGTAGTGAACATTCACCAATTAAATAAAGGGAAACAACCCGATCAGCCTGGATCAACATACACTCAGTCACATCTTCTTGTAATATAAAACTTCATTTTCATCAAGCGTTGACCCAAATTGATAAGGTTGTAGGTTATTTTAACATATATGGAACTTTCCATTTGCTTTCTGTTAACTTCGGAATTAACATCAGAATTAGTATCCTTAGAGCAGAAACTTGCATTGAATATTGCCGCATTCATTTCAACTTGAAACGTTCAAAACCAACGTTAAACTATAAGGCGCAGAATGTTGCACATTTTAACAATTATGTGCCAAGCAGTGCTACCGCATCAAACTTGATATATACTTAAGCTGGCAGCTATGCCAATTTTGAGGCATATAATTCCTTTATTTCCCCCACATTTTGTTACAAATTGGAGGGATTGGATTGACTGTGTAAAATAGGAGTATTTTGGGTGCATTTCATCTGTTCATGAGAAGTTTTTGCTATGCATTCTTTAAACCATTAGTTCTAGTATAATGAATCTGTGAGAGTAATAACCAACTAGCTGCCATGAATGTTAGGAACCTAGAAGCTGCTCCCATGTCCTTTCGAGGCCTTTTTTTGATGTATCATCATAAAAAACAGGCCAAACAGGTAAGGGGAAAGCCAACTGTTTTCAGAGTTTAATGTTAATATTTTACATTGGTTTGAGGCATAGTTGTCACAACCCAAAGAAGAAACTTTTGAGTTTGAACCAAACTTAAGACTTGTGACAAAACTCATTAACGACTGAGGCACTGCACCTTCCAATAATCAAATTTACAGGTTAATAAAAGTAAGTTTGCACATGCAGTAGCTTTAATACCTTTCTTTACTTCTTTGGCTTTAAACTGAATCTTATTACAAATATCACGATAATTGGCCTAAGTTTCCGGTTGAACAAGGGAAATATATATTTTTTATCGTATTGTATTTTGTTCACATTCAATTTTTGTTTAATCGAGTGAATAACTCCAAACCAACAGGTTTTTTAAGAGAAAAAGTGGGAAAATGGGAATAAACTTTAGAGCACTACGTGTTACAAATGCATGCAAAGTCAAAGATCTATGCACAGGTAGCAACTTGATCTCATTTGGAAGAAAACATGCAAGAAACCATGAAAGTCGAACACTTTCAAAAACCTTTAATAATTTCATCATAATTGTTTAAAATTTGAACATTTCACGACATTTTGAATTTTAAGGCCTTCTATAATAAATCATACAAATTGTATTGATATTTTGTGACATCAACACTGGAAAACCAATGCATTTCGCTATGTTTACTTATTGTTTTTCAATTCTTCATCCACGTTATTTGAATGGCAGAGGTTGAACATGACAAAGCGTTTTGAATCTTAATCATCTGATCCTGCAACACGAATTGGTCCCCAATGGAAATTACGCAGAAGAATAAAGAGTAACGATTCTCCGTGACTGAAATTAAGGACAGAAATTTAAAGAATCAATTTAAGATTTTGAGCTGTTCTCTTTCACACATCACAATTTTTCACATACATTCAGAATTTAAAGCTCTTTCTGTTGAATATAAATTCACCACCTGTCCATATACCTATACAGATTTATGCATGTAGTACAAATGGTATCTACACATGTAAGTCCTAAAAAACCTAAAAGAATATTGAGAGACCTTTGCCTTTATCAACACAAAAATGTTCTAAAAATAATTGTCAAACCCGGCACCAAGATGTAAGGCATAAGGGAAAGGTACTAGTTTTACGTCAACTTAAGCTGTAAAGGCTTCTGCCCTGCTAGCCCTGACCGGTTTACCACTCTTGTATTAACTAGTTTAGTAGGAACTGTAGTGTGCATGGTAGAATCTGGACCGCTAGCATGGGAAACATTAAAGGCTGTAAATTAAGATAATTAAAATAGATAAGTGTGGGTTATTAATTCCAACTTTGGGCAGTTCCACATAAGGTGCTGTAACAGTGTACTACATGCTAATGGTCTGAATTCGTGTTGCAGGCTGCTTTACTTTATCAATTGTATTGGTGTATTCTTACAAACACAAGTTGGGTTACAACAATGATGTAGTAGAAACTTAGCCCAGAACATTTAGAACTAAAGAGGTGTCGCGAATCTGATGCATACTTACTTTCACGTTGGTTTACACTTTAAAACATTTGAATGGTGATACAAATCTGCCGAGATTACAATTGTACGTGTATTGCAATGTATAACACAAATGCATAGGCGAAGTGAAGGATGATATTTTAGGAAGGGGAGGGAGGGGCATGTCACCAAAATATTGATAAAAATTGCCAGAATTTGAAGTTTTGAAAAAACAATCTTTTTGAAGGCTAGGAGTGGGTATAAGGTATCGCCATTCTTGACAGAAACTCCTTCCAGTTGGGATTTTAGACAGTTAACATATGATTAGCTCTAGTAAACTCTCTGATCTGAGTCAGCAGTTAACATATGATTAGTTCTAGTAAACTCTCTGATCTGAGTCAGCAGTTTACATATGATTAGTTCTAGTAAACTCTCTGATCTGAGTCAGCAGTTTACATATGATTAGTCTTAGTAAACGCTCTGATCTGAGTTAGCAATTAACATATGATAAGTTCTAATAAACTCTCTGATCTGAGCAGTTAACATATGATTAGTTCTAGTAAACTCTCTGATCTGAGTCAGCAGTTAACATATGATTAGTTCTAGTAAACTCTCTGATCTGAGTCAGCAGATTACATATGATTAGTTTTATTAAACGCTCTGATCTGAGTCAGCAGTTAACATATGATAAGCTCTAGTAAACTCTCTGATCTGAGTCAGCAGTTGACATATGATTAGTTCTAGTAAACTCTCTGATCTGAGTCAGCAGTTTACATATGATTAGTTCTAGTAAACTCTCTGATCTGAGTCAGCAGTTTACATATGATTAGTTCTAATAAACTCTCTGATCTGAGTCAGCAGTTTACATATGATTAATTCTAGTAAACTCTCTAATCTGAGTCAGCAGTTTACATATGATTAGTTCTAGTAAACGCTCTGATCTGATCTTATGCTACTTTTAAGGCTTCTGGCAAAAACAACCTTAGTATTTTACTATATTCCAATGATTTTGCAAAGGACTCAATGAGAGTCTGAAGACTGATGTAGTTATTTAGTTGACCTTCTTGCTAAGGATCAGTTATATTTGTTCCAGCTTAATTTGAATGATTAATTGATTAAACAAGTTTAACAGCACCGGAACTGGAAAATGTCATTTGTGCCAACAGAGGTTAAAGGAGATATAATGTGAAGTCAAACATCTTAGCTTGATATATAATAAAGAAATAAAAAAGAAAATCAAACTCCGAAAACAGAAGCTTATTATATTCTCAAGTTATTCATGTCTAAACTTGTAACCTGGGGCGGCCATTTTGTGTTGAAATACTGCCAATGATGACACAATTTGCCTTATATACTAACACACAAGAATGTATTTCTTTATAAAAATTCTTAACATTTTTTTCATATGCTTTGACTTGAAGATCTAGAGGGCTTGTATCAATAATATTATGTACAAATAGAAATTTATAAACCCATGCAAAAGAAAAATAATGTCTTATTAGCTAAACAATTTCAAATAAGTTATAATGAAATTCTATCTTTTTTTTATCAAGAACTGTGCTAATGGACATAATTTTAAAGGGCAGTATGAAAATTGCTTCTGCCTTGAATATCCCATATAAGTTAGTTTTAGCAGAATGCATCTTATAATCAGTCGGAACAAAATGTGTCAGATTGCATCGGAAAATGTGAAATTCTTATCATAACAAAGAAGGAAGAAGCCAAGCTGTATGTCTCTTTTAAGTCAAATGAAAAGAAGATCAGAATAAAAGAAAGTTCAATATGCAAAATGTGTGTGAAACTTTTCATCCTTACAAGTATATCTACTTGTTGGATAGGGGTACATTTACTACCAAATTCAAATAGATTTTCAGTTAAACTTACCTGGTATGATTTTTTTCCTACTACTTCAATAAACTTCTTTTGAGTTTTCTGGAGACAATTAAGTTGGAACGCTTTCAGACATTACGTAACCTCTGCTCTGAAGCCTGTTGTTTTCCTCTGTCTCTGCAAAATCATGCTTCCTGGAAACATAGGGATTATAATTAAATGGTAACAACAGAGCAACTCAGAAAGTTTGGTTGGCTGGTTGATCAGAATAACACACCAACCGGAATCCTCACACGAGCCAACAAGAGTAGAATTAAAAAAGGAAATAAGAAACATGGGGATCAAAGATGGTGATAAAAGAAGGTGGGAAAACAGAAGACAGGTAATCAACAATAAAAACACTTAAAAGGGGTCAGCAACCAATATAAATACTGTAATTGAGTTCTGTCTACCTGTTTAATCTACCTGCTGTGGTGTAGCGGTTATCATACCTGTCTACAGACCACGAGGCCCCGGGTTCAATCCTGGGGTGGGTAGACACGCCAGTGCACCACAACTGGTTATCAAAGGCCGTGGACATTGACTTGGTTGTCGATGTTATGTCTGTCCGTACGTCGTACCTGTGTTCTCGTCCGGGTCGTATTAAGCGTTTCGTGATAGCATTTGTACTATCATAACCGAATACGCAGGCGACGACCCCGTCATTGTAATTGTGTGTTCAACTCTCTCTCTCTCTCTGTCTACCTATCTACCTACTGTGGTGTAGCGGTTATCATACCTGTCTACAAACCACGAGGCCCCGGGTTCAATCCTGGGGTGGGTAGACACGCCAGTGCACCATAACTGGTTATCAAAGGCCGTGGACATTGACTTGGTTGTCGATGTTATGTCTGTCCGTACGTCGTACCTGTGTTCTCGTCCGGGTCGTATTAAGCGTTTCGTGATAGCATTTGTACTGTCATAACCGAATACGCAGGCGACGACCCCGTCATTGTAATTGTGTGTTCAACTCTCTCTCTGTCTACCTACTGTGGTGTAGCGGTTATCATACCTGTCTACAGACCACGAGGCCCCGGGTTCAATCCTGGGGTAGGTAGACACGCCAGTGCACCACAACTGGTTATCAAAGGCCGTGGACATTGACTTGGTTGTCGATGTTATGTCTGTCCGTACGTCGTACCTGTGTTCTCGTCCGGGTCGTATTAAGCGTTTCGTGATAGCATTTGTACTATCATAAACGAATACGCAGGCGACGACCCCGTCATTGTAATTGTGTGTTCAACTCTCTCTCTCTCTCTCTCTCTCTCTCTCTCTCTCTCTCTGTTGGGACGTTATAAACCTCCCAAAATTATATTCTAAATAAACTGCAAATCAATCAATTCATAAATACGACAAACAACTGAAATAGGGCCACGACTTTGAAGGTACAAAAGAAATCACTCAAACAGCGTGTAAAAAAAAGGAGAACTGTGTGAAACACGGCAACCAAGATTGGTGATGGGACAGTGACAACAAAGACTGGTTGAATGGATGCAAATGGCACCCCATATGAAATACATATACAGAGGGCAAATGCGCCAGTAAAGGAAAGAGCGATTACAAAAAGTGTAGGCCTAATGTGTGAAAAATTAATTGGTCCAATTTTTGTTTTTATTGACAGAATTAGAAACAGAAAATATGATCAATCGGTTTATAAACAAACCTTTAAAGATAATAAGTTCCCCAGATTTTCATTAATGTGATAATAATAAAGATGTTTTCAAACTTTATATTATTTCTCAATAATCATTTTTCAATTGTAATCACTTCATGACATGTAATCCACCATCCTAACGAGGATGCACCACACAATACAATGTAATCGCAATGCTACTGTATATCACCGAAACAACATTTTTTTCTTCCGATGGCTGCCAAAATATTTTCTTACCTGTGTTAACATAAAAATCTTAGTCCTTCATAAGGAGACGTCCTATATAAGGAGACGTCCTTTATAAGGAGAAGTTCTCGAATCAAATGATGATATCACTGAGTAAAACTCGCTAATAAAAATTGTTATTTTCTCGAAGTTTTGGCTACGTGGTCTTTTGCACTAAAATTCCTGCGTATAATTGACTTCTAGGTCAGTTACACGGGTGTACACAAGTTAGAGAAAGAACAACACCCAGCGAGAAAATTCTACGAGCGTTTTTTCATTGCTTTAATTTGCAGGTAGGCATAAGGTGTAAGTGTATGTGGATATACAGTACGCCAGTCAATATATATGAAAATGACTGAATTTCAGTAGAACAAATTGAAACAGAAAGTTTCTTTGCAGGATTTTATTAAAGAGTTTATCATGGGAAACATAAAGGTAAAATTCGGCGGCATCGGAAGCCAGAAAAATGCCTAATTTGCATAAAATCAAAATGGACGTCAAAATAATCTTATAAGGCCCCAAAGAGGTTGATAATATACAATATACATATAAATACCCTTAAAGTGTGAAATGGCGACCATTTTAATTTTTTTAGGAATTTGCGGGAGTCCGATTATGTGCGATTTTGGATATATTACAGACAATGGTATTTAGAACAAGATCCAAGAAATAAACTTTGTGTTGCAATTTGTTTTATGTATTTCTTATTTTTACATTGTTCGAGCGTTGCAATTCCAATGCGTATAACACTGCATGCGCACGATTGCCCTACGAGCGTAAGATATTCCAAATGTTGCAAACACTAGGCCTAATTTCAGAGACGTAATACATCTTATTTGTTCGCACACATGTATATGGGCCGGCTTTACATGCAATTCCTCAGAGCGTTTCACGATTTTGAACAAACTGAGAAAAAAATGTTGAATTTTGACCACTTTCCATTCTTGCTTCTCTCTGTTTCACAACTGCAACTGGAAACAGACTGAAGTTGGTCTTTGACTCTGTGTGATTTTTCAGTGAGAGGGGGTTGATTTAAATATCAAAAATAAAAGTTCCCCCCAAAACCTAGCAACTTTTTGTGTGGAAGATATGTAAAATCCCATTGACTTTTGCAGCCATTAGCACGTGTAGCGCATCTTTTTCAATAGACATGGGCACATACCCGAAGTCGTACAAGCCTACCACCACCCTAACTCCAGATTCCTGAGTAAAACTAAAATAGATATTACTAGGCCTAGCGTAGCCGATTTTTGTACAGTATGTCTAACACTAACGGTACCAGGCCTAACACGTTAGGTCTACGTCTTCTAGTGTAATTGTTCAGAATGGTAGGCTGGAAGACGACAGACATGCCACATAAATCCTGAATAATAAGCAAGAATAAAAACTTTACCCTTAAATATGTCCTCTGGCAGTCTGGAGTCTGTAAACTTCAATCCTCTAGCTCTGCTACAACAAAATTATGCATAGTGGAACTTCAGATTGTCCAGTTTCTGTGTTCCTTGGGCGGTACAGTTGATTATGTTGTTAGGCAAGTCCGCAATACATTATGTGAGTTCTAAATGACCACAGTCAATGGTCAACGATGTCTCACAGTTCACACGCAAAACAACCCTAATATTCACTATAGTATGGTCAATTTACTTGCGACTCACAAGTATGGTCAGCAATTTGACCATAGTACATTTAGAGTGTACATGTCCTTTATCCCCCAACCGGGCGTTTTTGCTACTTTCGGCGGTTCAGTAAATTGGGATTACAGAATGACGGTGTTTGGGGTTGGTGTAGCATCTACTAATGTTATTGATGCTGTAAATGTTACACACATAAGATGGTTGTGCATTTAATAGAGCGGAACGGCAGCTTATATTCAGGTTTTTACGTGAACAGCCAAATGTTACTTTATCCACTCTGAGATTGAAATATAAACAACGTGGGGAATTTTTTTTAAACAAATGAATATTTTATTACTTTATCGTAGGTGGTATGAAAGATGATGATATAGCTTTTGATGTCGTCATGTATTTAGAGGGTAGTTTCTGCTTTACCACAAATACAGAATCTGGAAAACAGGGTTATGATTAGTTTTAAATTTATAGGAAATGAGACACAAGATGGAGTAAGGGTGTTTTATGAAATAAATCGCCATGTATTTTAAACATAAACTTACTATATATAGCAATGTCTTTACCAAGTGCACAATCAATTTATCCGGAGTTGTCAAAAAATATTAATGCATTTAGACTACAAAAAATAGATGATGTGAGAAAAGAGATACAACATGATAGAAGTAATCGAGAAAAAAACATTAAAAATGTTTAATAAAGTGATAAATGTTCTATCATATACACAATCCGTAGCAGAAGTAGTAGGTGTGACTGCTGGAAGTACATGTAGTATTGCTCTAGGAGGAGGTATAATAGTATCTATCGGGTTTGCTTTTGAGGGAGTAGCAATTGGATGTGGAGCTGCTACTTTGGTCAAGTATTTCAACTCAAAATGAAAAAGCAAAAGCAAAAAAACATGATTCAATAAGAGTGTTGGCTGATTCAAACCTAAATAGTATCAGTGATATTATATCCCAAGCTTTAGATGATGGAAGTGTTGAACAAGAAGAATTTCAGCTTATTAATAAGGACAGAAGAAGTTTTTGGTAATGAAAGAAGAAATACGGGGTAGAAAAAATAACTAGAGGGTGAAAAACAAAACTGCTTAAAAAACTGTTGAATTCAAAGTAAGCTTTACCTACGAGGAGACGACCGACCCCCTCCTTACAACCCTTTGGAAATATAAGTTTTCCACTGTATAATGATTCTTGAAGTAATATGAATATTGACAAATGTATTTAACATTAGAGCTATAGCTTACATCGTGTTTAATATTAGACAAATAATTTATGCAATTAAACGTTTGTCATTCTCTTATATATTGAATGAAATTATGCAATTACTGCATGAAGAATCAGAATTATCACAAAGCGAAGAGTTGCAATGTAGCAAGTGAGAGGTTAGTTGCAGTAGCAGCTGGTGGATGTGCTTAGAAATATCTTGAAAAAGACTTCTTCATTAAAGAAATAGAGAAAACGGATGAGAATGAAATTCAAAAGTGATATACAATGTATGAAGCAAGACTTGGCCATGATATGGTAAAATCCTTAAGGTCTTCCATAGTGTGTGTATTGATATGAGCGCTCAAGCATGGACTTACTGATCTAAAATGGGAGATTGATAATGAGGATGACTTACAGAGGAACTTGGAACAAGACCCATTCCTTTCAACTGCACTTTCAAGTGTACTCTGTGAAATTTATTATAAGTATGGTAATTATTTGGCTCCAGTCAGCGTTGCACTCATTACAGCCAAGCATTTTAAAGAAATAAAAACTAACGTCTTATATAATAATGAATCTTAACAGTGAAGATGATGAAAAGGTGACAAAAGTAAAATCGAAGAATCTAAATAGAGTTGAAGCTGGTAAAAGATTAGCAGAGTATAATAAACGACAGAAAGAAAAGTTAAAACACCAAGATACACCATCGCAAGCTCCTCAACCAAATAAAGCAGCTGTATCGTCTAATATTCCAAGCAATTAATATCCAGTTGTGGGAACTACCGTAGTGGCAGTAGGATTAATTGTTTTTTACCTTTATCAAACAAAAAAAAGCCGGAGAATAAGCAGTTCCTCCCCACGTGCAAAGCACTGAAATAGTATCTAGAGAGCCAAGCGTTGATGTTTTTGATATGGAATAAACACAATTGAAGAAATATATCATCTGTTATATACACAAACGATGAGTGCAATTGATACAAATAATATTGTCAACACAGCATATCATGGTGCCGTAGAAGGGGCATAAGTGTGCTGTATAACATGTTTGCAAGAAAATCATTTACGATCAAAGCGGCCAATCTTGGAAAACTAGAACTGGAAGACAGTGTAAAGTTGTCAATGACTGTAGGGTCTGCACTGATAATGCAGGCATGGCTGGTTCAGCAAGGTATACTACCTAGACATAAAACCAATCCACCATCTTAGATATATGTGTGATATGATATATACCACAATAGCAACTGCAATAGCAATGATGGTGGGTGGTGCTATAGTAAATGCTGTAGCATTCAGTGGATCGAGCTTTTATTTTCCTCTTTAAAATTGAAAGAAGCCGATGAAGAAAGGAAAAAACATGATTTAGCCCTTCAGCAATTGAGTCAAGCAAGAAAGACTGGACTAAGAAGCGTACAAAATATCTGGACTATATGAATAAACAACTGCAAAAAGAAGCACATTCTAGGAAATAGTGATAGGGCAATGCAGGAATACTACATATTGACAGGGACATGGTTGAATATACCACCCGAGTTACCAACAAGTAACAAACCGAAACTTAGTGAATATTACACTCCTAGCAAAGAACAGAAAATAAGAAAGATTTTATTTATACTATTAGGGCTTGGTGTAGTAGGCGTTATTACTTATGAATATGTAAATTAGTTATACATGTGATTTACAATATACACCATAGACACAAGGACAAGAAACAAATAAATAAGGGTCGATTAAAGGCCAAAGGGATATTGGAAGGGGAAGGGTGCTGTGGAGTTATCAAAAGAAACTAAAGTTTCTGAAAAGACAACAAGGGAATGGTTAAGTAAGCAAGCATTGTGGCAAAAATATCTTCCACCACGTCAATATATTCCTCGGCCAACAAGTGTGAATAGCAATAGTGCAAAGCCTAATGATATACATGAAGTTGATCTACTCTTTTTACCTCATGATACTGTTGTAAAGCCACAAATTGGGAGGAAACATAAATACAATAACAACGGTCGACGGAGTGAGTTGGAAGGTAGCAGCCGTTGTTGCATCTTTGTATAATGAGGTAACTCGTCGCATTGGAATAAAACCTAAATATGCTATCAAACTTAAATCAGTTCTACAACAACCTCGTGCACCAACAAATAGACCTAATGGCAGCATGGAGCAGATAATCCCAGGTTATTCAAAAGTAAGATATCTTTACGCCCCGGGTGAGGCAGAACAAAATACCAGACGAGCCACTGATCCTGTATGGTTTATCAAGACATACTCCATTAAGAATTATGTTGTTACAAGGAATCAACCTGTGTCCAGTATTATATTACTCGGAGAGTGGACCCCAAAGATCTTTTGTGAGAAAGGAACTTATGGTTATCCCTCTTTATACCGAGTTACCCTCGATAAAGTTAAGTAAGGGATATAAGTATTAAATAATTTAATAAAACAGAGTTTAAAAAAAAAAAAAATTAAACATGAAAAAATATGTTATAAATTTTCAAGATGTCTTTTAAATTTTCAAGGTGTGCCAGGATCACCACTATAAGGTGGGCCAGAAACCCCACCCCATTTAGGGCGAAAAATGGAAATGGGTGCGCCAGAACCAAAAAAAGCGTTATAATAAGTGTTTCAAAACCCAACCTTTATACACTACTCTCTGAACAATAAGGATAGCTGGTATATAAACTGTATAAAAGGAGGTAGGTATATCTGCACGGTTGTATGGACATGTACACGATATGCATATTGAATTGTTAATCACCTGGGAAGCCAGAAGGGCAAACTTCAATATGTGTTAGTGTTTATGCAGAAATGACGGAAATTAAATTGCCAATATAATGTAAGATCATATGTAGATGTGACGACACGACACTTAATAGGTTTGTCCAAGAGGGTCATTAAGTCGGCCCTAGTCTTTTAGTAGCAGGACATTAGGTATTAAGATTTACAGTCCAAACCTTAGGAATTTTGATCTGATAGTTATCTGTTGTTGTTATGTTTCAAATCGTAACTGGCCCCAAAGTGAAGTGTTGGGCCCCGTAATGAAATACGTGCATTCTGTTTCATGTAAATATTTTTGTAAGTATTATTAGAAGCATATTTAGTAAGTATGTGACCTAAGACATCCCCACAGTGGTAAATTCAGTGGGGGAACTTCACTGAATAAACTGGCACTTTAAGGGGATGAGGAAGTGCCCAAATATGTGCCACCTCAAAAGCGCACGTCTTTAATAGCTAGGGAAAACGGTGGTTGAATCGTACCTGGCTCCTCAGGAAAGTGTTGGGTCCCCAACAAAATAGTTCAAAAATTGCACAATATCACGTCAGTTTCACGTAACTCTTACGCATGCAAAATATTACGTGGTCCGAACATAACCATAAAATGATTTTTAAAATTTATATTGATTCCCGACAACACTTTAGAGAAATGTCCAATGAATGCAAGAGATAAATTGGAATAGCCTAACGATTACACGGCCCTAAAACGGCTAAAATGATACTCCCTTTCGGTCCAGTGATCCTTCAAAATAAGGAAAACTTACTTCTTTGTCGTATTTTGACCCCCTTTCAAGCAACCGTGATATAGTCCGAGTAACACATTGAGCAAAAGCATTATGCTGAACACCACATAATCTGGCCACCTCAACGGAATGATGCCTCCGTCAGCCATGGCTTCTCCGCGCAACCGCCTGAATAAGTGCCGTCTCTTGTAATTTCGAACGTTCTATTCAAATGTTAGGCTCCACAAAAATGAATAATAAAGTAGCCGTGCGTGGATATCGTCTCACAGTGGAACTTAAAAATACGTGCAGTCGAATTTAGTATAAACAAATGAATTGAGCTAATACAGGGCAATTTCCACCAAAGACGATACAATGTACGATAGTTTAACAACTTAATGTGGTTTGTTGACAACGTGAAAGATTAGACCGGCGTGATCTAACATGAACTATTTGTTCATCGTTTTATCATCATTAGCACCACGACCTGATGACTATCACAATGCTTTATGTATAAATTTAATTGACATATCTGTTCTTCTGTTCATCAATTGAATGTTAAACGTTGTGTTTTATTTTTAGAGCTGCCAGGTTCCGCCCCTTTGGCCCTATTGGCCTCTTATATGACCTACCGGATCTCATGCTGTTACGCATACACTATAAGGGTGTTTTAGCTGACTTCATTAGGTCACATGGCTTTGTTTACCTCGCCATTTTGTAGGACCGGAAGACTGTGGTCTGCTGTACACTA
Organism: Chiridota heheva; assembly: GCA_020152595.1. NCBI lineage: Eukaryota > Metazoa > Echinodermata > Holothuroidea > Apodida > Chiridotidae > Chiridota > Chiridota heheva. The sequence continues at coordinate 853,857 of JAIGNY010004285.1, forward strand.
AATTAGATATACATACGTTTGCATGTAGTTATATAAGTTTATTTGTGTAAGACAATATGCCGAAATCTTGCTGTGCCGGTAATTGCATTAGTAGACGTGGGCCGTGGATAAAAAAGACGTTTCCTCGATTTCCATTTGATCATGATCGACGTTTAAAGTGGGTTTCTGTTGTACGACGCGACGGCTTTCAACCTACGGTTCACACTAGGATTTGCAGCAAGCACTTTATATCAGGTATATAGGCTTTGTCTGAGTACAACGAACAATCAGATGGCGTTCACGTAAAAGTTACTCTTTATATTCCCGGTGATTATAGAAAATATGAAGTAAAATCGGAAGCGAACAACAAACTGCAATCAATAAAATTCGCTGAACTGGTAGGTAGGTTAGCATGCAGTGTGTTTATTGTACGTGTGATGTGACTAAGCTGTGTGAAGACGCATGAAACGCAGCGACGCCCTGCCCTGCGAAATGGCTTCCAGTGGAGTTTAAGTGTCACGTGATGAAATCCCGCTGTACGCGTCCAGTGCTACCTTTGGTGCCACAAACATTCTTGAGAGCATTTTGGTAGTTCCCTTTTCTCTCATATCAATAAATATACCCATCCCGCTTTAATCCCCAAACTCTAGCAGCATGTTTCAGACGGCTGTTCCAAGACTAATGCAAAAGGTCAACGGCATTCTTTTGTTATTTTTTCGCGAAATCCACGGTGGAATTGAAAAACTTATAATTGTACATATATGAAGTACACGTATCATTTTCACTTTGAATAGAATTTTAATTGCCATAATAGGAGGTATCTATACTAAATCAATGTTTATCGGCTGGAGAAGACAGTGAGTGTAGATGTTACCTATGATTATGATCTTGAAGGTTATTATTAAGGTCAAAGGTCACGAAATGTTAAAAAAGGCTAAGTTCTGCCTTTTATACACATTTTGTTCTAATTTATTGTATTTTTTTCATTTAAAACTTACCTAACCTGATCAATCATTAGTTTATATGATGAAATTGAAAATGTCAGTGGTGGAACTTTGGATATTTATTTTAAGGTCACTGTAAGGTCAAAAGCTCATTCGGAGTCAAATTTTGTGCATTTTGGATTTCATATGTATTTTTCCTTCATTAAGGGTATCCATTGTTATTTCCTAAAATTCATATATGTATTTGAGAAAATCATTAAAGGATAAGACAGAAAGTGTGGACTGATTTCCTCTCGATTTTGATTTTGGAAGGTCAAATGTCACTTAATTCTAAAAGTTAAGTTTTTTTTTTTTCATGCATGGGGAATCCTCGTAAAAGCATGTTTGTCTTTTTATTCTAATGAATAACACGGAGGAAAATTGCCAGTGAATGCTCCTAGATTATGAGGCTGCTTTCAAAGTAATTGATTTCCTCTCGATTTTGATTTTGCAAGGTCAAATGTCACTTAATTCTAAAAGTTGAGTTTTTATTTTTTCATGCATGGGGAATCCACGTCAAAGCATGTTTGTCTTTTTATTCTGATGAATAACACGGAGGAAAATTGCCAGTGAATGCTCCTAGATTATGAGGCTGCTTTCAAAGTAAAAGGTTACTTAATGTCGATGACCACTTAAGGTCAATGGTCATATGAAGTTAAAGCGGCGTGTTTCTGATTTTCTGTATTCCATACATCTGTACATTGTAAAAAAGATTTTAAAATATTGTGTTACATACAGACATATTGCTTGGTTACCTATTTTAAGTTCCCAAAAAAGCAATATTTCCGGAAAATGTATTACTAATTGATCTGGTAGTCAGCTGAGTTGCAGCAATTCATGGCATCACACCCGCAGGCCCCCGCAGGCCCCCGCAGGCCCCCGCAGGCCCCCGCAGGCCCCCGCAGGCCCCCGCAGGCCCCCGCAGGCCCCCGCAGGCCCCCGCAGGCCCCCGCAGGCCCCCGCAGGCCCCCGCAGGCCCCCGCAGGCCCCCGCAGGCCCCCGCAGGCCCCCGCAGGCCCCCGCAGGCCCCCGCAGGCCCCCGCAGGCCCCCGCAGGCCCCCGCAGGCCCCCTGCAGGCCCCCCGCAGGCCCCGCAGGCCCCTGCAGGCCCCCGCAGGCCCCCGCAGGCCCCGCAGGCCCCGCAGGCCCCCGCAGGCCCCCGCAGGCCCCCGCAGGCCCCGCAGGCCCCGCAGGCCCCCGCAGGCCCCCGCAGGCCCCCGCAGGCCCCGCAGGCCCCTGCAGGCCCCCGCAGGCCCCCTGCAGGCCCCCGCAGGCCCCTGCAGGCCCCTGCAGGCCCCTGCAGGCCCCTGCAGGCCCCCGCAGGCCCCCGCAGGCCCCCGCAGGCCCCCCGCAGGCCCCGCAGGCCCCCGCAGGCCCCCGCAGGCCCCGCAGGCCCCGCAGGCCCCGCAGGCCCCGCAGGCCCCCGCAGGCCCCCGCGCAGGCCCCCGCAGGCCCCCGCAGGCCCCCGCAGGCCCCCGCAGGCCCCCGCAGGCCCCCGCAGGCCCCATTGTGCACCTACAATCGTGGCCAAAAGTGTTGAAAACTGCTCAACAATTTTAAACGGCTCCCCCCCTTCCCTTCTCCACCCTCCTCTTTCAATGTTGTGCGCTTTCCAAAAAATGAAAAAAGAAGAAGGTAAAATGCGACTTTCAATTGATCGAGGGGAGTGGGGATTTGATCCCAACTACTTTTGGCAACGATTGTTTGAGCGACTGTACAAAGTATATGATAGCCAATCAGCCAATGACGTAATAATGAAGTAATGGGAATTTATAGTTATAGAGGGCAAGTTCATGACATCGTTCAGAATGAGGTGTTTATCATATAAACTACAGTATCTAAAGCAATATAATTATATGTACATCTTCGGCGAGCCCTCTGTTTAAAATGGAGAGTATTATGATTAGAAAAATTAAAAGATAAGGAAGTAGGTTGTATAGCCGTTGTCGTCAATTTTGAATGTTAAGAGTTGAATACATGTTGCAATTTTAAAAAGGCTCACAAATGTTGGCGTAAATGTGCCACCTTTGGCTGACTCCCGAAATTAATTAAATACGGGACCAATAACATCATAATAAATGTGAATTGCATGAAATAATCAGCGTAATCATCCAATTATTGTAGTGTCACTGCAACGAGGTCTGTTGCACTGCCGCAAAGTTGAAGAAATCGATTTGCACCAAATCCGGACATTTGCTGTCAATTTTTAACTTCAAATATAATCTTTTAAACTCTCAAAAGGAACTTTAATTTGATGAATAAATACTATTGACTTCTCCCTTAAACAAAATATTTACCTTCATGATATTTCTCCTAAAACCAACGGTTTGCACTATATATGTTGTAAAGCTTGATCTATAGGTTACTCTTTCTCTATCATTTGCCGCTAACCGTGAGATGCGTGCTATTTGCATAGGCATATGCCGCAAACCGTCAAAGGGTGTTCACTTTGCATAGCATACTCTTTGTGACTTAGTGTGTTTGTATATGCAAATGGTTTTGAATTATCACGTAATGCGTTCTTTCATGATGGTACATTCATTTTAATTTCTCATTCAGAATGTGCGACAAAGTTTAAGGCATTTGCAAAGATCCTAACAAAATGATCCAAAAATCGTTCATGTAATAGAAATTAAGTCAAGTTAATTTTGAAACCCGAGGTTGATTTGAGGCAACATCAATGGTGGACATTCGTTGCCCGAGCTGTTTATCTGTCATTTGATATTCAAGTTGATATACAGAATGCTTACACTTGGGCAGTTAAAATCTATGCCCCACCTCCGCACGTGCATAAATTGACATAATTCTCTATACAAAACTGCGTGTTTCCGCACATTAAAAAAACAATCTTATTGATCCCTCATCATGTCCAGACGTCCTACCCTTCATTTTTACTTACTCCGCACATTTGTCCCAACTACTTTTGGCCACGATTATATAAATATTTCGGAAGCATGTACATCTAGCTTTCGAACACTTTGATAGCAAGGAGGCCCAGGTATGCATCATGAATTATGTGGTATATTTGTCCAGGCAGCTTTCAAGCAACCGAACTCCTCTTTCCAAGTCAGAGTGTCAATTGAAGTTGGGATAGCTATTTTCTTCGTCTGCTTGATGTAGCAAGCTCAAGGGCATCCTTTGTATATGGAAACATTTCAAGGCCATCATTTGTTGCTTGAGCAAAAATTTGAAGCCTGGTAATATCTAAATATTGACGGATTCTTGGTCAGGTGCTCTATATACTGTAGGTGCCATTCAAACCCTTCAATATGAGAAGTGCTCTCCATCACTCTTAATTCCCCTGATCTGCTGATAAAGAGCGGCTAGTCGTCGTCGCATGCCATGACAATGTCTTTGTTTAGTCGTAATCCAATTGACAACCAAGTCCCCAGCCTGCGATGCCACCATTAAGATATGAGAGAGGGTAGTTGTCCACCATGTGAGGCATCATTTTGGATTCACTATAGTTGCACAGGAGCAATGCGGCATGTCTCCTAAATGTTGCTGTGGCAAGGCCCCGCATCAGTGCGGAACCGGTTGAGAAGGCTCCATTGATTTCGGGAAGGTTCATATCCGGGGCAAAGTGTTGAGGTCGGTAACCAGGTACTTGTGTGAGACGTAGGCTTGGAACCACTGAGAGTGGGCAGTTGTCCACCATGTGGTGCATCGTCTTGGGTTCACCATACTTTCAGAAGAGCGACGCGGCATGTCCTTTATTGTACAGGCTGCTGCGGCTGCGGCAAGGCCCCGCATCAATGCAGAACCGGTTTAGAAGGCTCCATTAATCTCCGGGAGGTTCATAGCCGGGATAAATGCTGAGGTCGGTGACCAGGTACGTCGGCTTGACATCACTGTTTGCGCCACATGTTTTCTGAAGTTGCCGTGCTGTCCGGGAGATTGGACCAGACAATATGGATTTCTGGACTTGAGTCTGGTACTTGTATGAAGTCAGTGTCACTAAGCAGTAGTAGCTCGTCACGTCAGTATTGGATCTTAAGGACCAGCCTTGACGTGACAACCTCTCTTGGGATGTCTGGAGGGCAAATGTTTCTTAGAACTGGAAGTCAATCAATCCTCATACAGCGAACCGCACAATAAATCGTTCTCATGGTGTTGTTCAGTTGGAAATTAACGAAGCTAATATGTTTAGAGTACCTCCAGACTAGAGCACAGTATACTCAGGCGCTGAACACCAGAGGGCCAGTGCTTTTCATTTGCTCTCCAGTTGGTACTAGCAAGTATGTAGATCAAGTTATTTCTGGCCTGAGTTTTGGCAGCTACTTCGGAATCCGGGAAATGAAATTTGAAGGTGAACGTGTGTAGGGTGACACTAAGATATATTGTTGTAGGATCATGGCTTTAGCGCTTCCCGTTCAAGAAAATGTATAGTTCTTAGTCCCTTCTAGTGTTTTGCAGTTAAAAGACACTGAATACTGTTTCGCCACGCTGGGCTAGAGTCGCCAGCATTTACAGTATTCACTGATCTTGGCAATGTTATCGTTGATGGTGGTATTGAGGTCTTCAAGCTAGTCTGCTTGGTGGGCGAGGCAGATTTCGTTGGCATAGATGAACATTTGACATGTGGTGGCTACGAGTTTGTGTACAGGTTAGATAGGAAGGGAGCCAGTACCGATTCTTGTAATAAATCACTCCTCTGCATTGTCCCATATGGACACGGAACCGTCATTTTTGTAGCAGCAGTTCAAGTGTTTTAGTAGCCAAGCTTGGTAGAACTTGTATATCTAAACTAGACAGTGCCAGTGTTTCAGCGTCGATGGTGGCCATTTTGTGGGTGGTAAGGGCAAGGACTTGGTCGTGCGTACATTTACAAGAACGGAACCGGGTTTGCTCGATACGCAGTCCTTCTTTTGCAGTCTGACACTTGATTTGACGCGATAAGGATGACCCGCTCCAGAAGTTTGCAGCACATCATTTGCGATGATAGTACGTTTCTGCCCCATGTTTGAAATATCCACAAAGCGATTAATCATAATATCGTTGTTATCTGCTGGTGCTTAGAGAGTTGGAATTACACCTGTTGTTGTCACGGGGGTTGGTCCTCTATGAGTGCCTCAGATTGTCTAGGTTGTGGAGTTCAAGACCTATACCTATATGGTTTGGGGTCAACTTTCGTTTATGTGAAACTTCGTCAACGATGCCGTCCTGTGTAATACAGCATTTTCTTTGATGGTCTAATGCACAACATCACTAAACAGTCCCAAAGAACAAGACATGAAGAAACGTGTATTTGCTGTTTGGGACAGGAATCACTTTATCAGCAATTTCTTGGTTAACTTGTTGACAGATATTGGAATTGCCTGAGGTTTCCATCAGCTATCAGGTCTTGTCTGGCTCTGAGAACCACTTAAAACATTTCTTGAAAGATATGTCCTATTCGTGATTCATCAATCAAATCCTGACCAGTAGATCATTTACACTTATGAATATTAATATAATTTTTTTTTCTTAAGTCCTACTTCTGCTTTCGAAGTTATTGATGAAATTTAGGTTTTAAAAACAAGAATTCTTTAGGTTGGGATAACATTTCTAACATGATTCTTAAAGAAACTATTTATTGTATTGCAAATCCATTGGCTCATGTGATAAATCTATCTTTTAGTAACGGAATTGTTCCATCTGAATTAAAAATAGCCAAGATAGTACCAATCTTCAAGTCAAGCGATGCAGGATCTTTTTCATCCTATCGACCTATTTCATTGCTTCCAACATTATCCAAATTATTCGAAAAATTAGTTCATAAGAGATTAACATAATTTATCACTAAGCATGACTTATTATTTAGCGGTCAGTTTGGTTTTAAAAAACAATATTCAACGTATATGGCATCCTTACTACTTGCTGATGATATTGCAAGTTAACTTGATAAGAAATTTAATACTGTTGGCCTTTTTATCGAACTTTCCAAAGCTTTTGACACCATTGACCATAGAATACTACTTGATGAAATTAGATATTACGGTGTGCGTGGAATTTCACATAATTGGTTTCAAAGTTATTTATCAGATCGCAAACAGTGCGTTATATACAATAATGCAAAATTCAATGTTAGTACTACCAATATAGGTGTGCTACAAGGCTCCATATTAGGCCCATTATTATTTTTACTTTATATTAACGACATTTATAAATGCTCTTCTATATCAAATTTCATTCTTTTTGCCGATGACACCACAATTTACCTTCATGATGTAAATATTGATAATGCTCTGCGGCAACTTTCATCCGAGTTTTACCGAGTGCCTGATTGGTTGAAAGCTAATCGTTTATCTCTTAATGTGTCTAAAACTAAGCTTATTGTATTTAGTAACAATGACAGTCACTCAAGTGGTCAACCTCTAGAAGCAAGAATTGATAATAACATTATCCAGGCAGCTCCGTATACTATAATAAGTTGAATTGGAAAGAACATGTTTCATCGATTTGTAAAATAGTGGCCCGTAACGCGGGTATTTTGAATAGACTAAGGCATTTCATTCCATCTCACATACTTCTTTTGCTTTACAATTCATTTATTCTCCCCCACCTTTCTTATGTATTCTCCTATGGGGAAATACGCATAATTCCACTTTGCAACGCTTATACATCCTTTAAAAACGAGTTGTTAGGACAATTGGTAATGCCTTACCTAGATCCCCATCCATGCCTTTGTTCAGACACCTTAAGCTGTTCACTGTTTCAATCTCTACAATTACAATCTAGGCATTTTCATGTACAAAGTCACCAACAAATTGATGCCCGAGTTCTTTCTGTCATTCTTTAACAATAACAACTGTTTTCATTCTTACGATGCTCGTAATTCTTATTACTTAATGCAACCCTTTGTTCGTACACATAAAGCCAAGTCTCAAGTACGTTGTGCTGGTGTGACCGTCTGGAATTCCCTCAGTAATGATTTAAAATCATCGAAATCCCTAAATAACTTTAAGTCTAAGCTCAAGAATTATCTATTGGCCCCATATAACTAACCATCATTATTCCAACGTTTCTTTCTCTCTGTCTTCTTTGTTTTCTGTGTATGTCGGTGAGAGGGGGTGGGTGTGAGTGGAGGGTAGTGGAGGGACGGGGATAGGTGGGATGGGAAAAGAACGGCAGGGTGGGAGGGGGAGTGGCGGGGTGGGGTGGGTGTGTAATTTGGGTGAGCATAGGCAACAGGGTCTCAGTGATAACAGGTCGCTGGTTGGGTAGGTGAATGGGTTAGGGGCAGGCCTATCTAATTATTTTTGTATTGTATTCTCCTTTGTTGATGGCGAGCTGGCTAGCAAAAGTTTCACACTTCCTCCAGTTCACCATTCACTCCATACTATTCTGTTTATTGCATTATATGTGTATTGTTTTTGTTTCTAATGCTATTATGTAATTACCAATTTTCCTTTCTATGTAACTCAATGGAGTGATAAATAAATAAATAAATAAATAAATAAATGACCTTAATATCTAAATTCAGCGAAAGCATCCACCCTTACGGTCTGCCCAGCATATAATCAATACATCTAGCATGTACACATGTTATTAACAAACTATGCCGAAATAAAGTAAAACAAAAATTATGTTGGTTGGCCTGCTACAATTAATTTGCTGGTCAAGTTTTCCAGCGAATGATGGTTCAATGAAACACAGTAAGGCCTACATGCATTTCTGAAAGAAAAGACAATTTCGCGCCCTTGCAAAACAGATAAAATGATGAAGATGCGATAATAGCTTAGCGGTTTACAAATATTCAATTTTGCTTCCAAAGCGATGATGCCGTGTGTATGAATGTATGTATGTATGTATGTATGTATGTATGTATGTATGTATGTATGTATGTATGTATGTATATATGTATGTGTGTATGTGTGCATGTGTGTATGTATGTATGCATGTATGCATGTATGTATGTATGTATGTATGTATGTATGTATGTATGTATGTATGTGTGTGTGTGTATATATATATATATATATATATATATATATATATATATATATATATATATATATATATATATATATATATATATGGCGACGACGAGTGAACACACAATTACAATAACGGGGTCGTCACCTGCGTAATCGGTTATGATAGTAACAATGCTATCAAAACACAGGTACGACGTACGGACATACATAACATCGACAACCAAGTCAATGTTCACGGCCTTTGATAAGCAGTTGTGGTGCACTGGCGTGTTTACCCAACCCAGGCTTGAACCCAGGACCTCGTGGTCTGTAGACATGCATGATAACCGCTACACCACAGTAAGTAGATGAACATATATATCTATATATAAAATTGGCATACAATCTTTATTCTGGTAAATTACTACAATACAACATCAATTAAAACTCTTAACTGACAAAGACCAGGGACCAAGCCCCCCGCCCCTGTAATTTTATTGGGGGGAGGGGGGGGGGGAGGAGGGGGATTACAATTTGGCTACCCAATAAACAGATAATTGTCCAACGATTTTATTTTGAAGAGTCAGTTTCAATGGTATCTTTTCTTCCGAAAATCTTCAATTTTCCTAAAATTTGTTTCAATTTTTGGAAAATTTCCTTCATTTTAGGGAAATTTCAAAAAGGTTTTCTTCCTTTTTTAGGAAATTTTTGAGAGGTTTTGTTCAATTTTCGAAAAGTGTTCTTCAATTTTCGGCAAATCTTCAGTTTTCAAAAAAATCGTTTTCGTGGAATTTGTTTCAATTTTTGCTTCAATTTCCTTCCCTTTTGGGGAAATTTTCAAGAAGAATTCTTATATTTTTTAAACTGTCTTCAATTTTCGAGAGGTTTTGTTTAATTTTCGAAATGCTTTTTCCAATTTTCGGCAAATCTCCTACAGTTTTCGTATTTCGTAAAATTTCCTTCATTATCGTGAAAATTTCTTAATTTTCGAGAATTTTCTTCAAATTTCTTTATATGTGGCCAAATTTTACTAAAATTTCTAAACATTTTACGAACTCACAGTTCAGGCCTGGCTACGATTATAGTTTTTGAACCGTAAAAAGAGCTCATACATTTTTGGTTTGTTGGGACAAAAATAAAATCCGACCACCCTATGTCAAAAAACCTATACGCCGCTGACGCGACCACCAGAAAACATGCACTCGTTTTTCCATGTTTTATATTTAAATAAACAATTTAGTAATATCGCGTCGAAACTTTGCGGGGAATGAGGGGCAGGGGGTAAGTTGTAAAGGAACCGAAAAAAAATAGTTATTTACCAATTCACTGATTTTCCATTTCTGTCTTTCAAATCAGTTTGAAAAGTGCTTCCCCCCCCCCCTCCCCCTCCCTTCTTCCACTTGAAATACTGCTCCGCGGCCTGGCCATGTCAGACGTAGAAAAAAATAAGGGGTGCATAATTTTAGGGGGTACAATTTGGCGAAAGAGTTGTGTCTTTTTAATTATTGTACAGTATGAAGCACAGATGCAGACATTTATTAGTGCTGTTGGACTGTATTTATTATTCACTTATTGTTGGGGCTGGACTAACATTTGCTGGTTTTTACTGCACCTTACGTGAGCGCTATCGCGCAAAGCGCGAGATTTTCAACGTGGGGTCCACGGGCCTTCACAAAGGGACGAAACCCAGGGGCTTCGAAAAGCTGAACGTTTGAGAAGCGTTAAATGTTTGAGAGCGTGCATGTTTTACAGGTAAAATGTTAATAATCCCCACCCCACTTTCCCACTCATATTAGATAATGAAACATTGTAAAAGCTTCTGGTTTGATTTGGCCCCTGACATTTTATTTGCTTTGCCTCTGCATGCATAAGGGCAGTGGCGTAAGTTGACTTGGAGTAAGACAAAGTTGTCGGACGTAACTTTGACTTTAACCGATTTCAAAACGATATGCATCAACAACCATATATAGAACAAGTGGGCATATAGGACACCCCCTCCCCTTTCCCGCCGCCACCACCAGTGTTTGGTCATGGAGTCATCGACCTCTTAGGGGCACTTTTGAAGTCATAGGCATGTCCCCCATTCCAATATGTAGATAGAATAAGCTGATAAGTGATCCCAAAACAACAACTTGAAGTGAAGTAAAACGGGCACTTCATTTTTAGAAAAGGGCATTTTTCCAATGCGGACCCATTTCTCCCGTGCACGCGACTGACCAAAGTCACCACTTTCCTATGCTATTGGGACAGTAATTGAAAAGCACTTTTCATTTTCAAAAGTCAGAAAGGGGCATTTTTCATTTTCAAATAGTAGAAAAGGCACTTTTCATGTCTTTTGTCATTTTTCGGAAAAGTGTTGAGTACGTGCCCCAGTCCCTACTTCCTCCCCCTCCCCCCGTATGGCGCGCCGTTTTGATATTTAATACAGAATTTCTGATATCAAGATTTGAATTCTTGATATCGGAAAATCAAATTTTTGATATCAATAATTCAATTCTTGATAGTAAAAAAGAAATTCTTAATATCAAAAATTCAATTTCTGATATCAGAAATATATTTTTTGATATCAAGAATTGCCAGGTTTAAATGATATCAAAATTTAAACTTTTGATTTTAAAATTTATTTTGATATCAAAAATTCAATTTCCGATATCAAGAATTCAATTCTTTATATCAGAAAATGAATTTTTGATATTAGAGAAATTATTTTTTAAATCAGAAAATCATTTTTGATATCAAATTTTTAATTTCTGATATAAAAATGGATTCTTGATATCAAAATTTCATTTTCTGATATCGAAAATTAAATTATTGATATCGGAAATTTAATTCTTAATATCAAAAATTGTCAAATTATCGATATCAAGAATTCAATTCTTGATATCAGAAAACAAATTTCTGATATCAAAAATTCTTCAATTAGGACAAATAACTAGAGAAAACATTCCCAATAAGCGACCTTCCAGTTTTGGCCTAGCAGAGCTAGTGGTTCCAGGGAGTTGTCATGGTGATACTGATAGCAGCTAACGTACGTTGTGACATGCACAATTTGGCTGATCTGTACTGGTACTTATGGTCAGCCGGCGCGGCTGGTACTGTATAATGTACAAAATTAGTTAATCTGATATCACAAAATGAGTTGTTAATGTCGGTAATTTAATTCTGGATATCAAAAATCAAATTTTTGAAATATCAGAAAATAATTTCTGATATCATGAATAGATTTTCTGGTATCAAGAAATAATTTTTGATATCATTATTGTTTTTCTGATATCATAAATGATTTAAAACCACTTCTTCGATTTTCTTCAATTTCCGTCATTTTTGGGATATTATTCAATCAATTTTATCGGGACATTTCCAAATACTTATACTAAAGTTGGCTATAAGTTTTACCAAATTTGAACATGTTTTACCAATATTTGCGTCATTTTTACATTTGAAAAAAGATCCTTCCGTTCCTACGCCTCTGGGTATAGCCATTTCCATATCATTACCCCCCCCCCTCCCTCCCATTTCCACCCCGGCACCGAAAGCTGATTACGCTACTACTACACACATGAGAGGACGTTTACCTGCCGGAACCATGTTTTTGCCTACAGTTTTACAGTCCAGGTTGTGTGGTAAAATTGGTTTAAAGTTGGATGATATTTGTCAAAATTAGGCTAGTAGAAAAGTTGGTAAAATTTGGCACCAATTTCCTCGAATTGCAGAAGAATTTATTAGCGTCATTTTCCTGTTCAAACTGGAAAATTCTGCCACCCCCTCCCCCCACCTTCCCCCGATAAATGTCCTTAAGATTGTTATTTTATGTATTGAGTCTATAATATTGTATAAAATTTGCTTTAAGTTATGCCATATTAACGGTACATGGTAATGTTATCCCTTCTTTTTACATGCATCTACCGTGATTTTCAGGCTGCTTAATGGTATGTGATTTTTCCCTTATTGTTTACAACCCCAACATTTTTACTCTCCTACTTATTTTACCCTGGCTACGCCGCTGCCCACGGACCCAGTATTTACACTCATGCTTATGAGCTATGGCCACTGAATCGGATTCTCTTAACATACAATGTTAATGAAAATAAAAGAAAATACTATGAAATAGTATATTCAAAATTGTGTAGGGCGTGTCTTTCAGTTATTCAGAACTACACGTTGACTGGTTAAAAACATTACAATTTCTGTACAATCCTAATGAGGGCTCTGTTTTATATAGCAAAGTCATGTACCTCTGAGTTTACTAATTTGTTCAAAATGCAACTCGAAAAAAAGCTACTCGTCAAGCTAATGAGAGAAAAGACATCATAATTAACGGCTACCTAAATTTAACAATAGCCGCGCGCTTTTTTATTCAGTTATTCAATGTAGACGGGAGCAAAGTTTTATTACAATTGCCTTTATTTTGCTAATTGCTGAAAGCTTTATTGCCACTGAGGTCTACTGCCCTTGCCTCAGGCTACGAATACAAGCGTCGCTCAACTATCTGACTAAGCAGTTAAAATGTTGGTGTAAAATACAAGTATTATCTTCAAAAATCATACAGAGAGAATATAGGAAAAGTAACCCTCTCTGCGCAGTAGTGTTTGCATTTTGGAAATACTAGTCTGCAAATTCCAGTCTGCAGTCTGCAGTCTGAAAATTAGTAAGACCGTCTCTTCACAGGCCAAGAACCAAATGAAACTACAGATCAAAAGCCGGAAATGGACTTGGATTGGCCACACACTAAGAAAACCTCACAACAATATAACACATCATGTCCTAAAGTGGAACCCACAGGGAAAACGCAAACAGGGCAGCCCCAAATATACCTGGAGGCTAGGCACTACAAAAGAGACGACGAAGATGGGCTACAACTGGCAACAGCTGCGAATGCTGACCCAAGACAGACATAAATGGAGGGGTTTCATCGGTTGTCTATATTCCGGCAAGAGTGAGAAGGCGTAAGTAAGTAAGTATGGTGTATTATAGCTCTCTTTGATCACCTTCTTACTATGCGCTGTGACATACAATTTTGCTCTTGAAATGTCAATTTTGCGAGAGGTTACCGGGGCTTCACCCTGACCCCACCAGGGGCCATTCAGCGGGCCCTGGATCCCACGCGGACAAGTCGAACGCTTTGCCCTTTGATTTTGTATATGGTGTATTATAGCTCTCTTCGACATAAATTTGACTGGTATAATACACCTTCTTACTATGCTTGTCACATACTTTGTGACATACTTTGTGCATCTTCCGTGTTTTTTATTTTTGCGTAGCGTTAGTGAACCTAATATTATTGACCCTTACACACAATTTGTATTTACAACCATTTCCGCGATTTTGTTTTGTTTTCGGTGATCGGAATTTAAGACCAATTTGAGTACTGAGTAAGTTTATTGTTTGCCTTCTTACACCATTTCATTCATTTTCATTTCCTTATCTTCCTATTACCTAGGTATTAATATAACCCACCAGGAAGCTGATCTTTATAGTCTCAATTATCTACCCAAGTTGTCTCGTCTCAAAACTCAGCTCAACCTTTGGTCTCAACGAGATCTCACCCCTTTGGGGAAGATTACATTAATTGAATTTTTTGGGATATCCCAACTTGTTTATCTTATTTCTGTTTTACCTAACCCAAATATCAGTTTTGTTAAATAAGTAAATACTTTTCTTTTCAAGTTTATATGGTCGGAAAAACCAGACAAAGTACGTCGTGTGACTATGTGCCTCCCTCATAATCAGGGAGGTTTGAATATGATTGATCTGTCTAATTTTATTCATGCCATTAAATTATCGTGGGTGAAGAGGTATATTGATACTATGTTTAAGCCATGAAAATTATTTGTTGACTTATATCTCAGTAAATTTGGCAAAGATTTTATATTCAGATGCAATTTCAGTGAATTTGATGTTGTTAAGATTTCTAATTAATTTGTGAGAGATGTGTGTATCTCATGGAGTAAATTAAGTCATGTCAAACCTACCTGTAATTTTAAGTTCGAAATTATTTGGAACAATCATTCTATTCGTATTGGCAATTCCACAGTTTTTAGTAATAATTATGTTTCAAAGGGTGTTAGATATATTTCAGATCTATACTCCGGCGCTGGTCATCTCTATAATTTTGAATCTTTTAATGATGTTTATGATATAAATTCTAAGAATTTTACATTTTTCTATGGGTTGATCTCTGCCATTCCTAAGCAATGGAAATCTGATATTTGTACCTTTCAGAGGAAAATACCTTCTTATCGAGAAAACGTTTTAAGTAACATTGTACGGGTTAATAAAGTCACAAAGTGGAGTTATAATCATTTATGTCATTCAAACAGGGCGACACATATTACTAAATATTACTGGGATCGTTTTTTTGATATAAATGACAAAGAATGGCAGGTTATTTTTTCTAATTGTTTTATAGCAGTCAGCGAAACAAAAATCCATTATTTCCAATTTAAATTCATTCACAAAATACTTTCTGTAAATAGCTACCTCCACAAGTTAAAAATACTAGATAATGACCTTTGCTCCTTTTGTGGTAATGACAGTGAAACCCTCAAGCATCTTTTTTGGTCATGTAATATTTCATCTAAGTTTTGGAATGACGTTTTTGTTGATACTTTAAGTGATGTAACTTCAAGTTTAAATTTTAAAGTTATTGCTTTTGGTTATACTGATGAAAAATATTTCAAATACAATTACATTATTTTTCACGCTAAGTATTTTATTTTCACATGTAAATATACCAATACCATACCTACTCTTTATAGATTTAAAACAGCTATGAAGATGATGCTCGAGATGGAAAGAAACTTTAATGATAAAAAAGAAGTTATGATTATTTCTCATTGTTTAAAGATACATTTTTGAAAGTAACAGTAATTCATAATTTCCTTTTTTCCCCTATATTTTCTTTGAAATTGTTTGCTTTGTAAAAACCGTCACTTTTTGTATATTTCTTGAGCTGTTGATTGTTATTGTTTTTGGAAGTTGAATAAATATGTTTGAAAAAAAAAATTCTTCCTATTACAGTATTAGTGTCCATTGCATCCTTTAGCTGTTGTTTTTCCTGTTGTAAAGGGCCTATATTATAGGTAGTAAGGTTAGGCTAGGCCTATTTTATTTGTTTATCAGATTCGTCAATCATGTTTATTCTAACTCACAACCTCTTTTTCCCTGTATTGTTCTTGGTAACATACTCTAGAGCCTCCGACTCTCTGAACTCCTAATTACGTTCGTCACAACCCCACTTGCCTCAGGCCTCAAATTTACCTCCAAATGCCCACAAACTGGCTACTTTGTCTTGTTTGGTCTGAGTGATTATTCAAATCACACACTCACAATTTATCTATGTATCGATGGGCAATTACATTCATACAGATCAAGTTGGAAATTGTCAAAATTCAAATCACACAAGAGAAAATTACTCCTCTTATTCCTCACCCTTTCTGGTAATATCGAAAGCAATTCTGGACCCTTCCCAAAATTTCCTTGCAAACAATGCAACAAATCTGTCAAAAATATCCAGAAAGGTATTTGTTGCGATACCAGTGACTCGTGGGTTCATATAAGTGTGCAGGCATTAGTAATGCAGCTTACAACACCCTTGCATCATCAACCGATGATTGGTTTCGTTTGGACTGTTCGGCTCCTTGTCTGCTTGTGGCCTGTGTGGACTCCAGTGTAGGAGATCTGATAAAGCAGTACAGTGTGACAAGTGTGATCAATGGATCCACACTAAGTGCTGCAACATTGATGACTCAAAATACAGCGACCTCATGCATTCTAGCTGTACCTGGATATGTGATACTTGTGACTTTATGAACTTCTCCGATTCTTTCTTCTCAACTAACAATTCCAACAACTGTACTAACTCATATGAGGCACTTCAAAGTTATTCTTCCGGCCTTGACTCAGGGTCCAACCACCATCCTAGTGTCAAATTAAAAACTAATCCAAAAAAGGTAAAAAGGAAGCTTCTAAAATTTCTTGTTATCAACTTTCAGAGTGTTCGAAACAAGAAAGCCTTCACTGAAAGTCTTATAAAAGACAAAGACTTAGATGTCATTATTGGCACTGAAACCTGGCTAAATTCCGAAATCAACAACTCTGACATTTTTCCCGACAACTATACAATCATTCGCAAAGATAGAAGTACAAATGGTTATGGTGGTGTATTACAGGCAATAAAAAATGACCTGATTTTCACTGAGCTCATTAAACTAGACTGACTGTGAGATCATCTGGACCAAATTCCAATTCCCTAAGGAAAAGAGCATGTATATAGGAACGTTTTACAGGCCCAGTCACAATGACCTTACTAGCCTTCTTTAGTTGAGAAAATTACTACAAAAGTTAGGGAAAAATGCTGACAAAAACAATGTTATTCTTGCTGGTGATTTCAACGAGCCTAACATTGACTAGAGCCATACATTATTTCAGGCACTAACCTCAACGCTTCCTCCGAAGCAGCCAAAATGCTTCTTGAAGTGGCCGATACATTCAACGTCACTCAAATGGTGCAGTCACCTACCAGAGATAACAATATTCTTGATCTTATATTTACTAACAACTCACCAGCTGTTAACTCAGCTAACGTCATACCCGATTTAAGTGACCATGATATTGTTGAACTGACCCTAAACAGGAGCCCCTCCTCGTAAAAAGTTGCCTAAACGTAAAATCTATTTAGGAAAAAAAGCTAACACAGAACGCATAAAAGAAGACCTGTCTAAATTTAAACTGCGATATCATTCTAAATTCAATAGCTTATCCATTAATGTTGATGAAAAATGGAATTTCTTTGAAAAGGAAATTAAGCTGATTATTGAAGAAAAAAATACCTCACAAATTCACCTCCACTAAATTCTAAATCTACCTTGGTTCACCCATATCCAACGCCGTCTCTCCAACAAAAAAACATAAACTGTTCAAGAAAGCTAAGAAAACGCAACAAATCCATGACTGGAATACATATAAAAGCTTTAGGAAATCTGTCTGTAAATACATCGAAGAAGCTAGAAACAACTTCATCTGTAATAAACTTAAAAATTCCCTAACTGAAAACCCTAAGGCTTTTTGGTCCTACAAAAAAAGACTTAAAAGTAATTCCGTGGGTGTGTCAGACCTTATGAACAACGGAAAACTTTGTAGTGACAGTATGACTAAAGCTAACATTCTAAACAAGCAGCTTTTCAGCATTTTCACAGAAGAAGATACCTCTCAAATCCCTGTAACTAAACCACTCACCGCCAACAAAATACACCAACTTATAATCACTCCAGAAGATGTCAAAAAACAACTGCAAAAGCTAAACCCAAAGAAAGCCTCAGGTCCTGACCATATACCCTAACCGATCTCTTCCAAACCTCTGTAGATAACGGTACTATCCCAAACAAGTGGAAAGAAGTAAACATATGTAGCGTTTTAAAAAAAGGTGATAAACACAACCCAGCTAATTACAGACCAGTCTCTCATACCTGCGTGTGTAGAAAAATCCTTGAGCATATAATCCACTCATATGTGATGAAATTCCTTGATGAGCATAATATCTTAACTAATCTCCAACATGGCTTTCGAGCAAAAAGATCAACTAAAACACAACTTCTCTTAACAATAAATGATATTTCTAAACAAATTGACCAAAACAGTACTATCTCTATGGCTATACTCCACTTCTCAAAAGCGTTCGATAAAGTCCCACACCAACGTCTGTTATCCAAACTTTCCGCATATGGCATTGATGGAAAGCTACTGGCCTGGTTTGCATCCTTCCTCAGCAACCGCATTCAGCGTGTTGTCTGTAATGGCGAAATCTCAAATCCTAAACAACTTCCATCTGGTGTACCACAAGGTACCGTTTTAGGTCATTTACTCTTCCTTTTACATGTCAATGACATCCCTGATAATATAAGCAGCACGGTTAGACTGTTTGCTGATGATTGCCTTGTGTATAGAATAACTGATAAACCCTCTCACCAACAAATCCTCCAAGATGGATCTAAATAAACGTCCCGTCCTTAAGCCGGGGAAAGACGGTACCGACCCCTCCAGCTACCGCCCCATCGCCCTCACTTGCTGTCTCTGTACAATTATGGAAAGAATCATTAATCAGAGACTCAGCTGGTTTCTTGAGACCAACAGAATCCTCTTCTCTGACCAAAGCGGCTTCCAAAAACGTCGCAATACCCTAGACCAATTAATTACGCTTGACACCACTATTCGGGAATCCTTTGCAAAAAAGGAACACCTCATTGCCATATTTTTTGACCTTGAGAAAGCTTTCGACACTACTTGGAAATACGGCATTACCCGCAAACTTCACACCATTGGCCTCAGAGGCCATCTCCCCATCTTTATTCAAAACTTCCTCTCATCCAGGCGGTTCCAAGGTCGTATTGGCCACACCCTCTCCAACCCGTACCCCCAAGAAGAGGGCGTCCCCCAAGGCAGCATCCTCTCTCCCACTCTCTTCAACCTGAACATCAATGACATCGCGGATAACCTTGGCCCCAACATCAAACGTACCTTATATGTGGATGACTTCACCTTCTTCTACTCCTCCCCTAGCTTTCTTATTGTTGAAAATAGGCTCCAAACCAGCCTCGACCTGCTGCAAGACTCGAGCAACAAAAACGGTTTTAAATTCTCCAAAGACAAGACAGTCTGCATGCACTTTTGTCATTTCATCAGCCTCCACCCCAACCCGAACTTTGTGCTCAATGGTAATCGCATCCCAAAAGTTGAACACACAAAGTTCCTGGATCTAACTCTAGACCCTAAGCTTACCTACAAGCAACACATCACCAGCCTGAAACTGAAATGCAACAGCTTTCTCAACATCCTCAGACTCCTCTCCAACACCACTTGGGGTGCAAACCGCTTTGCTCTCCTCAACATTTTCAGGCTCACCATTCGTGCCAAGCTTGACTACGGCAATATTGTCTACTGTGTCGCTCACAATTCATACCTCAACCACATCAACACCATCCAAAATGAAGCCCCAGGCTTTGTCTAGGTGCTTACAGGACCTCCCCAATCACCAGCCTTCATGTTGAAGCCAACGAACCCCCTTTCTACTTAGATGTAGAAAGCTTAGCCTATCCTATGCTTTTAGGGTCCTCACCAACACCCAGAACCCTGTTTACAACCTCATTAGGTACCCCAATTTCTCCACCCTTTTTGATAGGACTAAAACCCTATCCCCTCCCTTCAGCTTACGCATTAAATCAGACCTCTTCCATCTCGGCATCAACCCCACCACTCTCGACACCTTCTCCTGGCCCACTTTTCCTCCTTGGGCCACCCCCTCCCTTCTGTCCACCTGGGTCTCTCCACTCATCACAAAGCTCAAACCCATCCTAACCTCTTCATCAATCTCCAACACCAAGTCAAAGACCAACTCTCAAATTACACCTCCATCTATACTGATGGGTCCAAGGAGGGCAACAAGACAGCTGCTGCTGCCGTCATCCAAGACATCACCCTCAGTAGCAGACTTCCCGACTACTCATCCATCCTTTTAGCCAAGGCTAAGGGCATTCTCCTTGCCCTCAACTTTATTGAGTATTCCCTGCTCAGCCACTTTGTTATTTTCTCCGACTCAAAGGCTGTTCTTACTTCTTTACTCAATCTTAAATGGGATAACCTCACATGCCACCTCCTTCTCCGCAAACTCCTTTCTCCCACCCTCTGCAGGAAAGGTATTCTTTTTTTCTGGATACCCAGCCATGTTGGCATCCCGGGTAATGACAGGGCTGATGTAGCCGCTAAGCTTGCCCTCACCCTCCTCCCTGCCCCTTTTCCCAAAACCCGCTCTGACATCAAACCGCTAATCGCTTCCCTTGTTCGGGACCGCTGGCAAACCTCACGGAAGTCCCATGTTGATAACAAACTCCATATCATCCAGCCCAAAATTCCGATCAAAGCCACCATCAACAACCTCTCTCGTATTAACAACGTTCATATTACTCGTCTAAGAATTGGTCACACTCATCTCACCCACTCCCACCTCCTTATTGGCTCCCCCCCCCACCCCTCTGCAACAATTGCCATTGCACCCTCACAATCCATCACGTTCCCCTTGCTTGCCCCCCTGTACAACCTTCCCAGAGCTTCCCTCGCTCCCTACAACTCAATTGCTGAGTTCTTCCAGAAACATCCTCCGGATAAAATGATCTCCTTCCTTCATCATGCCTCCCTCTACGACCATATTTAATTCTCCTCTTCCACCCCCTCTCTACTTTGTTTTTGTTTCAACCATGCACCTCCCCTCACAATCACAGCTTTCTGACCCTTGTCCTTAAATCTCTCTCATTCTCCCCCTGTTTCCTTTACTTCCTACCTCTAGAATGATCTGACCTGTGGTGCCGTTAAGCCATCATCAAACAAACAAACAAACTAAATAAACTTGAACAATTGCAAAATAAATGGCAAATAAATTTCAACCCTCTAAATGCTACATCCTCTCAATATCTCCTAGAAAATGCTATAAATCACCAGCTTATACCTTGTGCAACCAGCCGCATGTCAACTCCCACCCGTTCCTAGGTGTTAAAATTGATAATAAACTCAGATGGGATAAACATATAAACAACATCACTAACAAAGCAAACTCTGTACTTGGCCTATTAAGACGTAACCTCTCAAACTGTCCCACTGACGTTAAAACCACTGCATATAAAGCTCTACTTAGGCCAGTACTTGAGTATGCATCAGCAGTTTGGGACCCCCATCACCAGTCATCCAGTGCGATGTAGATAAGCTTGAATTGATTCAACGGAGAGCAGCCAGGTTCTGTATGGCAGACTACTCTTATAAATCCAGTGTCACTAGCATGCTTCATAAATTAGATTGGCCCCTGCTAATAACAAGAAGAAGGAACACCCGTCTAAAAATGCTATTTAAAATCAATAACAGTCTTGTCGGCATTGATAATGATAACCTGATCCCAAACGCAAGAATTAATACAAGAAATAACCATGATCTGAATATCCACGTTCCTTATGCTAAAAGAATGTTTATAAATACTCCTTCTTTCCTCAAACACAAAAAGATTGGAATGCTTTATCTTAGGACATTGTACATGCACCAAGCCTAAACTGTTTCAAAGCTAAACTTGCTAAGCTTTTTAATTGATTTATTTTCATTTTTTATCTCATACGTTTCTTACGTTTGGTTGGCATTCATGTCCTCTAGAAGGATTTTTGCCGACTTACCCTATTCAGATTCAGATACTTTTTTCCCCTTGAAATGTCAATTTTGCGAGAGCTTGCGGGGGCTTCGCCCCCTAGACCCCTATCGAGGCTTCGCCCCTGGACCCCACCAGGGGCCCTTAAGCGGGCCCTGGACCCCACAACGACAAATCCAGCGCTTTGCGCTGGAAGTGACACCTTTGGTGTTACCTCAACTATACCACTTAATATCGTGTCGGTTCAATTAAAATCTCCCCCCCACCCCCACCCAATATGAAAATCATGTCTACGCCACTGCTCCGAAACATGGTTTTGCCAAAGAGCTTCCACATAGCGCTATGATTAGAATAATGGAGCTACATCAACAGATTAACTTATCAAATCGCGGTAGAATCGATGATATATCAAAGCGCTTCGCCTCCTATTCAATAGGTACCCTGTGATCTGATCAGAACAAATAAATGTCATTTCATTGCCTCTTTGGTTTTTGTACAAAGAACCAGGTATAGTTATGGTAGGTAGACTTGTACGAATTTTACGTAACTTGTAGTGTAAAGTCGTTGCGTTCGCTGCCAATTAATCGCATTAAAAGAAATCAGAGGAGCTGAATGTCCGATTGTTACGAATGGCTGAAGGTGTGAACCCACTACAATGGCCCGATTACGTGGTATTTGTTCTGCTGCTTGTTATCAGTGTAATTACAGGACTTTATCATGGCGTCTTTAAAGGTGGACAAAAGTCAACCAAACAGTAAGTTGTTTAATTAGTTTACTATGAAACAGCAAAGACGGGTCTACTGCCAGTGGCGCATTAAAGTGGTATGTCACAATGTATGTGTGTAAGGGGGTGTAGGGGTATGGGGGCGTGGTAGCATAGGGTAGGGTAGCATAAATTAAATTTTCTGACAGATTGGTATAATCTAATCGGTGTATTCATAGGTGTGGGAACCGGGGGCATTTTCCGAAAAATGACAAAAGTGCCCCTTTTGAAAATGAAAAGTGCCCCTCAATTACTGTACCAATAGTAGGAAAATGGCGACTTTGTCAGTCCCTTGCACGAGAGGAATGTGTCCCCATTGGAAAGTTCCCCTTTCTAAAAGTGAAGTGCCCCTTTTACTTTACTTTCTTGTTTTGGGGCACACTTATTCTACAGATTGGAATTGGGGACATATGACTTGAAAAATGCCTCTAAGAGGTCGTGCTCCCCCTCCCCCACTTTTCGGAGCTTACTACACCTCTGCAGTTGGGTATATTATCTTGGACGTGTTATATTATCCCCCTCCCCACTTCACCTTTTTCTCCCCACCGGAATTTTTAAAGTGAAACAAATATGTATACATTTTAGATCGATCGTAATGCAGGAACTTTGTATTACATCCCATTCTTAATTTAATTTTGTTTCTTCATTCTTATCTCATTTGATGAAAATGAAGAAAAATACTATAAGCTATTTAATAATACAAGAAATGTAGAGCTGCATGTATTAAAATGGCAGACCCTCAAGTCTGGTATTAAAATGTAACACTTGACTACGCATAGGCGCGATTCACTACATTTATGCTAAATTTGTAATGTATGGCTGGGCGAACAGCTTAAATTCTTTATGTGATTCTTTCAATTTCATTCCTCAATCGTAGTCACTAAGAATAATATATATCCCTGTTCCCTCTATTCCTGCTAGAATTTGAGTGGAGGTATGGTAAAGAATTTGCTGCACCACGTCAAAATTTTCTGTGAGACATTTAAAAAACAAAAGATTCACCAAAGAAATTACTTGGCAAGGTCGCCACCATCAAAAATTGAAGTCTGGGATTTCGCTGTAAAATGATTAATGTTTAATGATTGATTTTTATGAAAGACGTTACTGTGATGGTTTTTAATAGATTTTAGAGCAATTTAGCCAATGTTTTATTTGCACGTCTATAGAAAATGACTATGATATTCTATGTAGTTCCATAAATACACATGTACTTTCGATAAATACAGTTCTGTACAAATAATTAGATCAAGAAAAAGATCAAGAATGGAATGTTTTTAAAAAGGAATCACCAAAAACGGCGGCCATTTTGGTTAATACTTTGGCTTTGTATCGTTTCTTGGTCAAAGAAACTCCTCCTGACATCAAATTTGTCTTTAAATTACAAAATATGATTAACAGGGCAAAACTATGTTTTAATTACCAAATTTCCAGGTAAGGTTGATCAAAACCAACTGTGTTTATTCAGAGGTGAAAAATATCCAAATACTAGTCATACAATGCGGCTACTCATTACCAATAACAATGTCCAGAAATCATTTTTGTAAAATATAACCTTTTTTTCATCCAGAAGAGTAAGGGTTCGTCTGGTAGTCTTTTTGGTACAAATTTGCCACATTTTGGAATAGCTCATGGACTATAGTGGCGAGTTGTCGACAACACCAACGGCGTGAACTGTAACATTATACAGCAGTTCGGGAGTATGGCACGCCGTTTTAACATTTAATACAAAGTTTATGATATTAGAAAATGAATTTCTGATATCAAGAAATCATTTATGATATCAGAAAAACAATTTCTGATATCATGAATGAATTATTCATTGATATCAGAAAATCTATTTCTGATATTAGAAAATAATTTCTGATATCAAAAATTGATTTTTGATATCCAGAATTAAATTACCGATATCAAATATTCATTTGGTGATATCAGAATAACTAATTTTGATATCAAAAATCTTTTGCTAATACCTAAAATACCTTCTCATTTTTGATATAAAAATACGAATTTTGATATCCAGATTAAAATTTCCGATATCAAATATTCACTTTGTGATATCAAAAATTTAATTTTGGAGAATCTGAAAATCAATTTCTGATATAATTTTTTTAATATCTGATATCAGAAATTTATTTTCTGATATTAAGAAACGAATTTTTTTGATATCAAGAATTTAGTTTTTGCTATCAAAAATGTTATTTCTTATATCAAAAATTAAATTTTGGATATCGAAATATTATTTTTGATATTAAAAATTGAATTCTTGATATCAAAAATTCCAGATTGCCATACACATCAAAAATTATATTTTGACAGTGTGTATCCGAATTGACTGAGAAGTAACCGTAAATGCGCGGTAATTCTAAAGTTACCAACTTGCCATGTGCTAGCTACAATGCAGTATGCACATCCTGTCTGCCTAGCCTGTATACCACCACCAACTGAAATTTATCACCACCTTACAGACATGGCCAAAGAAAATTCATCACTACCTATTTTTTACCACCGGCCGCCTTCTATTGTTTATCATCGCCTCATAAATTCGACCGCCTACTCCTTTACCACCTAGTTTTTTTTTCCCACTTGGCGTAGGCCTATATACGCGGCCAGTTCTACGTTAGGCTCGTCGTTCACGCATCATCTTCTGCGTTTGGCAGAAAATGTGCAAGCCACTGTTGCAAATAGGCCTATCCTACTGACGTCAGTGATGATTAGGACTTTCAGGAAAATGTTTGGAACATACGAGACGGATTTTTAGGCCAAGAAGAAGGCCCCCAAGCCCATCACTGCGAGCAAATGAAAGAACCAAAGGTTAGCTCCATAGCCTACTTAGGTTACCCTAATTACTGCCCTAACGTTAGGCTAGGGCCTTACAATGACAACTAACGTTAGGCTCGGTTTGTCCGATGTCTGTGTAGCCTAGCCGTGTATTAGTAGGCCTATTGTTAAGCCTAAGTAGGCCTAAGCCTACTATTCGTTAAGTTTCTAATCCTACTGTTTTGCTGTAGCTTATTCGCATTAACAACAGCCCAAGCCTGGCTGTAAGTGCTAGATTATAACCTTAATTGTTCTGGTCCCAAAATCTCAAAAAATTGTCCAAGTGTTTCGGTCCCAACATACTCTAACTTACCCTAAATCTAATTCTAACTCACAGAAATAAATAATTAATGATTAAAAATGTGTTATTGATTAACATATATAAGTTCTTATCTGACTGGATTGAAACACTTGAGGACGGAAACATTTAGAATCTAACAACAGTCGACGGTACTGCACCGTCACGTTAGCTATCACATTTGCACATTCTGACATTCACATCACCACAACTTAATCTATGTGCTCTGCTACTTGACTGCATGAGCTAGGCCCAAATACGGAAGGTCGCTTACTAGGAATGATTTCTATATCTATTTACTTGTCCTAATTAAAGATTTTTGATATCAGGAATTCATTTTATGATATCGAAATTTGAATTCTTGATATCGATAATTTGAATTTTTAATATCAAGAATTAAATTGCCGATATCAAGAATTCAATTTTTGATATCAGAAAATGAATTTTTGATATCAAGAATTCAATATCTGATATCAGAAATTAAAAATGATTTTCTGATATCAGATATTCATTTTCTGATATCAAGAATTGAATTCTTGATATTGAAATTGAATTCTTGATATCAAAAATTCAAATTATCGATATGAAGAATTCAATTCTTGATATCACAAAATGAATTTCTGATATCAGAAAATCATTTTCTGATATCAAAAATTCATTTTCTGATATCAAGAATTAAATTTTTGATATCGGATGTGAAATTTTGATATCAAAAATTTAATTTTTGATATCGCCTAAACCTGACAATTCTTGATATCAGAAATTCTATTTCTGATATCAGAAATTCTATTTCTGACATCAAAAATTTAAATTTTGATACCAAGAATTGTCAGGTTTAAACAAAATCAAAAAATCTATTTTAAAAATTCAATTTTTGAGATATCAAAAATTATTTTTGATATCAAAATTAAATTTTTGATAATAAAAATTAAATTTCCGGTATCAAGAATTCAACTCTTTATATCATAAATTTTGTATTAAATGTTAAAACGGCGCGCCATACGGGAGCATACCTATTAATAGAAAGAGGTCTTGAATATGCATCGGCATGTCCGGATTGTTCAGAATTTACGATCAAGGAAGTACAACACAGAGGTTTTACACTCGTAGACCCTACCATCAGGCAAAAAATACAAAGAATTAAGGCCCACAGGACTTAAACTTAACCTCCTCACAAGTGTTGTACTTCCATGTACTTGGTTGTTACGATATAAACTTCATGGTTTCTAATATCAATGCTTGAAATATTCGATGTGAAACACAAAAGCATTATTTAGAATGTCATTTGAATTTTTAAAATGACTCTCGCGCCTTAAGAGGCTAGCTGTATTGTCTATTTTTTCTTAACTTCGAAAACGGCGTGGTAAGCATGTAAAAAGACAATGGATCATATTTACCCATGACAGTAATGAAGTTATTTTCAGAAGTTTTAAGTTTCCCCTTCCAAAGATATTTTTTCCCAGATGTATTTTAAATTTGAAATATGTAAAATTGCATAAGGCTTTAATGTACAGATGTAAACTGTAGCAAAGAATCATGGGAAATATAACAAAATGTTCCTATTTTAAGGAACATTTGGGCTGAACTTCCTAAACATTCTTATCTTATAGGCATGCTCCCGGACGCGCATTTATTCTTACCCAAAGAGGATAGCAATGACAAATTTCATAACCTAACCCAAACTTAACTCAAATGAGTGCAATTGCTATCCTGTTTGGGGAAGCAAATTAGCATCCTGGACGATATTCTGGGAGAAAGGCTCAACTGGATCCTGGTAGAAGATTGAATTTTAAAGTTTGAACTCTCCTAGACTCACAACAGCAAAAATGATACAGGCCTTTTCTATTAATATTTTTTCGTTGTGGTTTCAATGGCATCTGGCATGTCTGGTAGGACCCCCCCCCCCCCCCTCCCCCTTCCGAAAAAAAAGAAAAAAGTCTCTTAAAGCTATCCATCATTAGCTGATTAGCATTTCTCCATAGGCGTAGGAAAATTTATCTCATGAAATGTAGTTTTCTCCACAGACTTAGAAAACGGAAGAGGGGGCGAAAATACATTCAGTGTGCAGACAACAATTATCTATGGAACGCATAGGCGTATGAAGCGGGAGATTTAACCCCTGGCTCACAAATGAGAATAAGGTATACTCCCCCTCCCCTCCCTTCCCTTCCTATCCCCTCCCACTCTCAATATGATGATTTACTATGCAGAGCTTCGAAGTGTGTGTAACTACACTGTACATTTTCGGTTTTCTGTGTGTTGCTAAAGTGTTCAAATTATGCACACGTGTGTTCTTCATCAGGATTATAGATGTTCGATATCTTAACACAGTCAATGTCTTCTTATCAATATAATACCATTATAATTATCAGCTTTTACGTATTTTAAGTCGCAGAACACCCGGTGTTCCTATGACGTTAGCACGTCAACAAAAAAAATGTTCTTAAGTTATAAACATAGTGTTACATTTCCTGCCATGCATTGTCACATGTCTTGCCGCAAAAACAAAACGCGCACTCGCTAATAACATGAATAAGCTCTCAACAACAACTAATGTTACATATATCATACAGTCGTCAGACTCGACAGTGCATGCATCACGTTTCAGAGCCATTCTCTGTAACGTTACGTGTGTGACGGGCTGAAAATGGCCCAGTGGATCCCTGGGATACCCTCGGGGTGCATTGGGGCGTTTTGTACAAACTTTTAAACCGGGAATTTGCTCTGCAGAGACACATAAGAGGTAAATTACCGATTAATCTTATCCTGAAATTATAGTATTTGTATTTTGTTATTGTTTTGCACCTAAATAAGCATCATTCAAATTGATAAACTGGTAACAGATTGTGTTTATCATTTTCAATTTTAACTGAACAATAACAGTAGTCCTGGCCTAACGTTATAGGCCTAGCCTGGGCTAGAGTTAGGGTTAGGTTTAGGGTTAATGGCTAGACATCTAACGTTAGGCTGGGCTACTGTGACTGTGAAATTAAAATTGAGAATGTTAAACACAATCTGTATCCAGTTTCGTCTGCTTATAAATTTGAATGATGCTTATTTAGATGCAATACAACAACAAAATACAAATATCATATTTTCAGGATAAGATTTATCTTTAATATACCAGTATATATCTCACTCAACTACAGCATGGTCACTGAACACCAATGCGTTCTCTTTCTGTTAAGTGCCAATTACATGTAAATGTGTTCACAAATAAAACATGTATATGTGTTCACAATTGGACGCTTGGTGTTCAGAAGTAGAATATTCATCTTTATTTATTAAAACACCATGTGTTCAGAACACGAAGACGGGTTCTAAAACTGCTACAGTTTTGGTGTTAAATTAGTGTTGAATTTGCAGTGTAGTTAATTGAAAAAATAAATAATTATAATATGGCCTGAGAGGAAGTCCACCTTCCTTGTTTTCCCTGATGGAAGTTAAAAGTGGAATATTATTGATTAAAATTGAAAAAAAATTGGTAAAATTATTTAAAATTTGGTCAAATTTGTAAACAAATTTCACGAAAATTGACGAAAAATTATCAAAATTTAAAAAAATTGCCGACAAATGAACGAATTTTCTTAAAAAAGAACGAAAATGAATGAAAATTAACAAATAGTTCACCGAAGGAAAGTGTCCGAAAATAACGAAATTTCCATAAAATCGAACATAATTTCCCGAAAATGAAGGTAAAATTGAAGACATATTTGACAAAGTTATTTGTCAATTTTCGTCAAATTTGTCTTAACATTTCCCAAATATTTACAAAATTTTTTTCGAAAATCCCCAAAGAAGTCTAAAAGAAGGAAATTTCCCCAAAACAGCCCCAGTTTGTAGGAAATTTTCCAATAATTGGGGAAAATGGCCCAAAAATGAAGGAAATTTCCCTAAAATTCTCAGTGAATTCTTAGGAAAGTGCCCAAACTTTTCAAAAAATTAAACACAATTGCACAAAAATTAACAAAATTTCCCTCAAATTGACAAACAATTCACCGAACTATTAGGAAAAATGCCCGAAAATGAAGGAAAATTTCCCAAAATAGTGAAATTTTCCCCATTTTTTGTATAGTTCTTGCCCTTTCCTCCCCACGAAAGGTGACCTTTTCTACGCCCATGCTGCCTACCAATATGATTTGGAGTTAGTATACAAATACCAATGTGATGATGCTTTTTATTTTCACAATTTACTTCTTCAGCTTTAAAATTTGCTCCGCGGTCCCTTTAAAAGTGAAGGTCGATAGGTCAAAATGATAATCCCAATGCAAATCTGTGTAACGTATCTCACAATTGCAGGTATGTAGCATGTCTCGCCGGGTGAGATGTTTATCTCACTAGTTTCCTATCAGTGATAATTACATGCAGCGACCTCCATCTTGCTGTTCTATTTTTGATATTACTCCAAAGTAAAGTTTGGTTGTAAAGCATGAGATAGAGCAATATATACGCCATATGCGCATGGCAGATAAGATAAGCATCATTCTGATTAAAGTAGGCCTACTAAAGCTATGTGACTATATGATATTGCACTGTGACATCTGTTTAACAGGACGTGGCATCGTGGTTTCACTTAGTTTCTTTATCAGGGGCGTGGGAGACGTGGCCCTAATAAATTTTCCAGAGCACCAAATACCATTCTGACCTTTAAAGAGTCAGACTCCATGGTTTCTTTTCTTCTGAAAATCTTAACCTCGGAAAATCTCCGGGCCATCAATTATCGAAATATTTTCTTCATCATTGTGAAATTTGCTTCAATTTTTGTGCAATTTCCTTCATTTTTGTAAAATATCCTTCATTTTCGTGAAAATTGCTTAAATTTTCTTGAAAATTGCTTCAATTTCAGTGTCATTTCCTTTATTTTCGATATGATTTTAAAATTATTTGAAATGTCTTAAATTTTCATGAAATATTCTTCAATTTTTGTAATATTTCCTTCATACTCGTGAAATTTGGTTCAATATTTGTGAAATTTCCCTCATTCTTGTAATTTGTTTTTAAATTTTCGAGAAGATTCCTTGAATTTTCGGGAATTTTTCTTCAATTTTCGTGACGTTTCTATCAATTTCCTTCATTTTCGTGAAATTCTCTTCAATTTTCGTGACTGAATTTGTTTTTAAATTTTGTAAAATTTTCTTCATATTCGTAAATTTGGTTCAAATTTTGTGAAATTTCTTACACTTTTTGTTAAACTTTTTTCAATTTTCCAGAGGTTTTTTAAAGTTTCTGGAAGTGTTGTCAAATTTTACCAATATTTCCATAAATTATACCACCCCCCGGCCCCCTTATGAATAGTTATTGGATCGTGATTAAAAGACTCGTACATTTTTCTACTGAGATTTGTTGAGACAAATGATAAAATCTGGCCCCCAATATCAAGTACTTTCCTACGCAGGCTGCTTATTATCATACTGTGCTGATAGAAAAAAAAAATGATTTGGTTTAATATACAGTAATCTTTTGTTAAAAAATTCTTCAGATTATTAGCAAAAAACACATAACAGAATTACCAGAATAACTTATTTTTAGAGGTAGGACAGTCAGACTGTAGCCCAGTGGTTAACTGAGGCGTCGATCTCTGGATCGAATCTCAGCCAGGGCGCTGTGCTGTGTCAATAAAGGGGCACTCGACCAAAAAGTAAGGGCGTATTTTATAGAAGTCTCCAAAATAATTCATTGCGTGTCTTGTATATACTATATGTAAACAAATTTGAATATTATATTCATAAATTTGCTGGGAAAAGTGGCCAGAAACTCAAATAAGGGCACTTTTCATTAAAAGAAAAGGGCATTTTTGTCAATTTTCGAAAAATGGGAGCACGTGTCCATGACCCCCTGTTTCTACACATATGGTTTGAGCATAGGCGGGATTTGGGAAAGCAAGGGGGCACTTCCCTACCCCAATTTTTTTCCAAATGTATATTTTTGTATTTCAGAGGGATCTTTCCCTCCCCTCCCCTCGTACCCCGTCCTTGATTTTATTCACTGAGAAGCCAAGAATTTTCTCGGACATGTCGGAGGTTTCCAAAACAGCGGTCTTGATGTGGTCCCATAGCAATTCTGGGATGCTTCTTCTGCGTATAGCTGTGTTGCTTAAGACGGGACTGCAAGCTCTTTTGGAACCGCATTTTCTTTTCCGCAGTCTGAAGGTTGTGGATACACTACCTAACACCATAACTGTGCCACATAAGAATCAACTTGGCGCACACTTGTAAATATTTTAATATTTTAATATTTTAAAAATTAAATCCCTCTTCCCCCTTCCTTCTGCCTTCTGAGAGAAGAGAAGAGACGAAGCAGCTTGGGATCTTTCGTTATTTCACTGTCCGCTTAACTTAGCGGCACCAAACTGCCAAAAGGGGGTGGGAGCAGTCGCTTCCCGCTTGCATGTTGAGGTAAAATTGAAAAGATTGGTAAAACTAAGTCCAAAATCTTAAAATTATTGAAAAGTTTCTAAGAATTTAGCAAGAGTTTCTGAATATTGAAGAAGAAATCCCCAAAATTAAAAAAACTTTCCGAACATGAAGGAAATGTTTCGAAAATTTACAACAAATTCCCGAATATGAAGTAAATATTTTGAAATTTTCCCAAAATCAGAAAAAGAAAAAAATTACCAATAATGACGGAATGAAGGAAAATTTCCCGCGGATTTCACCTTAGTTGTTGCTTTTTTCCCAGATGGGAAGTCAAATTGGGAAATTTGTAACAAAAATTGAAAATTAAATTAAAAAAAGGTTGAAACGTTTTGAAAAATTTCGCATTGTTTCCTGAAAATTGATGTCAATTTACAGAAGCTGACAATTTGTTTTGCAAAAATTGCGAAAATAGACATGGACACACTGTAAATTATGAGTGCGATACGCATTGTTATAGATAACATAATTTCGAGGCAAGAAAAACCGAAACATCCTTGTGATATTCGTGATATGAAATGAAATGATAGAGATTAAGTTCAAATTAAATAATCTCATATTTTACCGACGAGTCTCAAAAATTAGGGAAGGGGTGGGTGGACGTATTCCCCTGTAGCGACGGTACATGGGTGTTGGAGAAGAACCTACCAAATTTCCCGGTTTCAAGGGGAAATTTGTCTGATGAATTAACATTCTATCAACAGTTACTGCTAATCGGGAAATCTTCACATTTCGGGATATCTTCCATTTTCTAGACAATTTTACCAAAAAGAGCTTTAAAGGGGGCATCCAGCAATATAAATTGAAAAAAATGTTTTTAAAGTATACGTCACCTGTAGTTTCCACGTCATGGCTAACCACATTTTGAATGTTTGCAAAAGTTCAGTGATGTACCGGTATGAAAAAAAGACAGCTCAATATTTTTAATTATAGATTTCGGTCACCTGGTCACCGAGAATCAGTAGAGATTCAAAACTTCTTCATCAAATTCAACTGCTGCATAAAGAAATTCTATTGCCTTATTGTGATGTCCAAAATTTAATTTTTATCCAAATAGCATTGGTGGATCTGGATTCCAAGCATGACACCTATAGAAAAACAAGACGTTAACATGAAGAAATTCCTATTGCCTTATTGTGATGTCACAAAATTTAATTTTTTAAAACGTATTTTGATGAAACCTTTTGCTATTTCTTAAACATTTAGAAAGCATAATTATTTAGATAATATATTTAGATAGTATATTTAGATAGCATATTTAGATAGTATATTTAAATAGCATATTTAGATAGCATATTTAGATAGCATATTTAGATAGTATATTTAGATAGCATATTTGGATAACATATTTAGATATTTTCTTCTAAGCTCAAGCTGTTGCTATACACTGGTACATGTCCATAGATCTTTAAAGAGTTAATGAAAAGTTCAGGTTTTTCAAATAATTTGTATTGATTTATCATTTTATTTCTTATTTATCTTCCATGTTTATGGAAAGTGCAGAGATGTAGTATGAAACAAATTAGCAAGAAGAGGCCCGGATGAAGACATGTTAAGACCCTAAGCTGAACAAGCTTACACTGCAAAAACACCTGGTCAGATATTCCTGGTCAAAGTACTTTTAACGTAAACCTGATTATTTTATCTGAGATTTAACTAGGAATGGTGTTGCTTCTACATGGTCCACAGATGGAAGGCTTGTATCGAGATAACCACAAATCGCTGTAACAACCACAAATATGTGATGTAAAAGCAAATACTTCCCTGATTGATTGACGTCTTCGCGGGCTCGGATCATTTTCGTATGATATGCATGCCGCGCCGCACCGCGCCGCGCCGGTACAGGGCCCCGACCATGCACTGCACTTGACACAAGTCTAGGCAGATCAACTTACTAAATGGATACGTTGAACACTTTCGTTAGTGAAAGATTAGAAAAATGGAATTTGTCTTTCTGAAAGATGTATTTGAAGGTAGGCCTATTGTTTGTAATTGTTATGCAAAAATGAAATTGAATGTTAGTAAACGCTTCACTTTATTGCATAAATTTCCGTATGCAGCGTAACGTTAGGCCTAAAGCCAGGTTGCGCTTATGTAAGACTACAGTAGGTGTACCAATTCAGCACATGAACCAATTCCGCGTATTTTCACATTTGTTTATTCGTTTACTTCTAGTCATTTATTGCTTAATTCTTACTATTTGTTCTTACTCTTAAAACATACAAAATCACGAATTTGTGCTGAATTATAGCTTCAAAATACGTTTCCGTTCACGAGTAAAAGAAACATGTTTACCTTTTGATTTCGAGCCTACATCACTCGACACACTTGATTCTGTACAAAAATCCTACTACTTTTTTTCCGTTTTGATCAGAAACGCACAAATAAAATAATTCTCAAAAATATGGTCATGCTTCGCAGGTTAAATAACGTATGAAATTATTGTAAACTTGCAAAATAAACAAAGTTTGCATGATAAGTATTGTTTTTCCATGTTTTCGCGACCTTTATCGCTTGCGAAATTCCCGTACCAGTTTAGCGTATTGTCTTTTCGTAACTACTTGACTGCGCTTGCGCCGTATAAATACGCAATTTGTTATTTTTTATTGCAACTGGTACATACAAGACTATAGAAAAAGGTTCAATCTTAAAACAGATTTTATTTAACAGCCGACTGGCCGACGGGTATCATTGTATCTAAACCTAATGTCAAAGAGTTTATTTAAGATGTTTTTCTTCAATATATTTGTGAAAAGCTGTAAAGTATATGTATACAAATGAGATGAATTGCAGAAAATCGTGTGTGTCTTAAATACGCTCAAGTGGTACACATTTCGTGGCACATGTACACCTTGTCGAAATTTCAAAATAAAAAAAATAAAAAATGATAACAGTTTTTGTGTTCAAATACTTTTTAACTAGAATATTTATATCTCAAACTTTTGATCAATGATATTTTTTAGAAGTAGAAAACTACATATAACGAACGGAGGTAAAAACAATTTTTAATGTGTTGAATTGGTACACCTACGATAAGTAAGATCCTAACATTACTCAATCACACCTAACATATATGGCTGAACAACCTACGTTCAACTTCGAGTACCACGCAGTTTATTCAGAACTCTAGATTACTTGTGTGTTTGTGATATATTTGTAAATTGTAGTGTTAAACAACGTTAGAAGTTATAACTAATGTTAGACCTTTAGCATCTAACATTAGGCTTAATTTCACTATGTAAGGCCTAACGTTAGTATTAGGCTTAACGTTAGGCCCAACATTATAAATGCTCCATTTCCAGCATCGCCTCTTTCATCATCACAGACATTTACTGTTTTCTTTTGTTTTCAATTAGCTGACGTTTTCTTCTTTTTTATATATATTGATTAGCCGGCCTCACGGCAATTTCCAGAAATATAAATCATCATAATTTCTTTAGGCTAACGTTAGACCCCCACCCTCAGAAACGAAAATTGAATTAGCCTAACATTAAACTTTCAGGCCCTAGTTAGGCTAGTGAGATAAACACCTCACTCAGTAGGCACTACTTGCAAGGCAATACTTGCATATTGTATAGCAACCATGTAGTGGCTGTAGCGTATACTACAGTATCTGACTATAATTAGGCCTACTTTTACCAGGAGCATATCTCAGCTTTAAATATAAAAACAAGTTGATTTCAACTGCTCAAAAAAGCAGATTAACATTGGCAATTTTCGAGCTCCCAAAGCTCAATAGCTAATGTCGTCACATTATATCAATTTTAGTCTTAAAATTACTTAAGGAATCATGTTTTGTTTGTTAACAATTATTTATGACACCTTACTGCCTTACGTTAGGCCCAAGGCCTATCTGTTATTTTACATTTGATAAGCTGACATGATCTAAGATTATTGGTGTTCTCTATAAAAAAAAAAAAAAAGCATTTTGTACCCTGTTGTATTCTATTAATTGTGTATAATTCTCTTACTCTTTTTAATTTATCCTTTTGCAACATTGCGTGGGGTAATACTTTCCATACATATCTTTATCAGTGATATGTACTGCAGAAAAGGGCTGTTCGTTTAATCACATCATCTGATTATAATACTGACATATGTAGAATTTTTAAAGATTTGAATATCCTGAACGTTTATGACATTTATAAGCACCAAATGGGATTTTTCATGTTTGAAATAAATCTTAAGTTGTTACTGTCTACGTTCTGTAATTTATTTAACCAAACAAAAGTTTTCATAGCCACTTTACCAGACACTCCGATAATTATCACTTATTTAGCTTTAATACCATTGCCAACAAAAAATCATTTGTCTATTCGGATAATCTCTTTATTAACCAAAAAACTAAAAAAATAGGTTGTTACCAGATATTAATTTTAGGTACGGCTGTATAACGGGTGGGTAGAACGGTGTAGAAGGGTCCGGATTAGGGATTGGTTATGTGGGTGGGGAAGGGCTATTGTAGAGATTGTAGAGTATATACTTAAGTTGTCAAATGTAATTTTTAATTTTGTTTAGTAGGTTATTGTTTTTGTTTTTATTTTCTGTGAAGGTGGCCAGCTTGTCAGCACTTGCTTTTTCAGGCTTCCTCCACTTATTCTATATTATGTAAATAATTTGTTGTATAGTGTTAAAGAATGTGAAAAAATTAATGAAATGAACTGGAATCTGAAAATAAAGTTAGACCTATTGAATATGTACGAAGGGCCTTTCAAAATTACCACCACTTGTTTAGACACATTTGGTGGAGTATGAAGGGCCCTTCAAAATTGCCACCAGTTGTTTAGACACTTTTGAGGGAGTATGAAGGGCCCTTCAAAATTTTCACCAGTTGTTTAGACACATTTGAGGGAGTATGAAGGGCCCTTCAAAATTGCCACCAGTTGTTTAGACACATTTGAGGGAGTATGGATGGCCCTTTAAAATTACCACCAGTTGTTTAGACACTTTTGAGGGATCGACAGCAATATTTTTGAAAAATTGAAGATGAGAAAAGATATAAGATGTAATGCTTTATCATTTCTGAGGGTCTAAAAATTGTTGACGATTGATTTCGTAAAAGAATTGCAAAAAAAAAGTTTTTCTTCTATTGACACTAATGATAAGTGCCCCTATGATTTTTATTTCGGGTGTCGCCTATACAACGCTGTAGGCGAATGTTTTTGTTGTTTCCGGCCCAAAAAAAGCATGTGTTTCCAGCCCTGCTGTTCGAGCCAGAATTTTGTTTCCTATTATAAGAATTTGAATATCAAAAAAGTATATTGAACGAGGCTAGTATGAGTATCATTCTTTGAGAGATTATCAGATCATCTGATTAATATAATTTTGTATTTTATAATCAATAATCAATAATTTTTGCTTTACAAGAAAGGGCACCCAAATAAAGGTGTACTCAAAAGTGTATTATGTAAATTGTCAGATATATATATAACTTAAATCTACAAAGTTAAAAATATAGCTCGAATTTTATTGTATAAACAAAGTTTTAGTTTGAAAGTAAACTTATTGGCCTTTGTTGGTGGGAAGTTCACCATACAATCTCCCCCATTTTTGGATCATTTGAAAACCTCTTGAAAAGCTAAAAAAAACATCTTTAATGCAATAACCAAGATTGAAAAAAACATACAAAAGAAAACCTTTTAAAAAGCAAAAAGGAAGAAAAAAACTTGACAAAGAAAACAACAAATCTTGAAAAATAATCAAGAAGATAAACCCAAGAAGAAAAAAACCGCTAGAAAAAAAAATAATTAGGGGGGAAAATATAATTACTTATCAGTGTAACGTTAGACTCACATATATTTTCTTCATGATTTCTGTTTCCTTTTTGGAGATAGTCCTTGGAACTTAACGTTAGTATGTTTGACGCTCTTGGTATGGTAGGTGAATTATCAGTAATATCTGCACTGATTAAAACACAATACACAGCTGCTCAGAAGCATGAAAACTTTCTTCTGTTTGAAGCTTTTTTTTTGACCTACAAGTCCAATTTGAATTTAAGCAGACAAAATCACACAGACAACAAAATCACACAGACATTTGTTTGTTCGGGGCAAAATGATCAACAAATTACTGACTTGTATACCCGAATTTAGACAGTCATGGTTTATAACACGACCTTGACTTGATTACCAATCAATTTCATTATTCTTTCAAGCATAAATGAACAAATTGTTTTTAATTTTCATTTAAATTTGTATCAGGTGGAGCTGGATTTTCGGGCTCTCTACCCTGACCATGCAGATCGTTTATGTTTTCAGTGGACATCAAAATATGCAGAAAAAATAATAAATTACGCCAACAAGCAGGGGAAATCATGGACCAGCTACCTGGCAGTTAATCCATCCACTATTGACAAAGGTATGAGTTCAACTGTATATACTTTTTCAAACTTTTTCAAATCTACATCGGCAATTTCCGGGGAAATAGTTTAAATAATGTTACATGGCCGAAACTCACGTAACCAAAATAGACCAACGGTTTACTGTGGGAATCCTTTCATTCTATTGAATACTGGGGGAACTTGGCTGTCTGCACAAATTACTCACGGAATGAGACTACGCGTATACAAAAATGTTTTCAAGTGCATGTATCATATGTGCGTTATATGTGAAAAATGCTGCTTTCAATTTTTTCTCTCAAAACTGTGCCTGATTGGTTGGGAAACAAAGGAAAATATTCCTCAGCAGTTGATTGGTCAAAGTGCTGAAGAATCACGTTCGTCTAAACTCTGTTTGAAAAAGTCAATAGCAACTGACTTTGATTACATTGTAATTACATCAGTGAATCCATTTGAATGTAATTTTTTTAAGCATTACTACTGTCACTGGCTGATTTGCTTATTCATCGCAGCTTAAAATCATAGCAAAAAAAAGGAGGAAATCAGTCTGTAAGAACTGAAAGAGAAAGTTTAGAGGCTGCGTCTAATAGAACCCCCTCCCTCCACCCTCCCTTTTAAATAAAAATGTCGTGTTTGTCTGAATCCCCAGCCATATTGGTATTAGGAGAAATGATAGGGCTGACCTCACTACCATATATTTTCTTGATGAAACCTGTTCCCACTTCTCAGACATTAAACCCCTTAAAAATGCATGCTGGCAAATGGCCTGGAACCAGTGCACCGACAACACACTTTATAAACTGTACCTTTTTAGTACCCCCACCCCATTACCTGGCTTTTTTTCGTAATTCCTGTGATTTACTGCTTACATTCAAGTATGTTTTACTTTTTTATGATTTCTTTCTTTTTTTCAATCACAGGGTAATTTTATTTCATTATGATTCCATTAAAAATGTTCTCCTCGGCGACACCCCCTCCTCCCCATAACACTGACATTACGCATTATTAGGAGATCAAATAGTTAAAATAATGTAATCCCACTTTTCCAGGTTTTCATGTTCTCTCTTCTTTCCGTGTTTCACTTCCAGTTTTTCTCCCCTACTCCTAAAGAACTAGTGGTAACAAAATGGACTATATTGTGGTACAGTTGCCATTGGAATATTCTAAGATTGTTGATGGATATTGATTTAGCAGCTTATCTTTAGGAGGTAGTATGTCCTGTGTTGTAGGATTGTTGATGGATATTGATTCAGCAGTTTATCTCCAGGAGGTAGTATGTCCTGTATGGTTGGATTGTTGATGGATATTGATTCAGCAGTTTATCTCTAAAAAGTAGAGTGTCCACTCAATGAAATCCTTCACTGATGTACAACCAGTAGGTAAACACACACGTTTTTAATATGGCATATTGTAAGTAGTGAATCCAGTGGGGTAGTCTCTGACTTGCCTTCCACATGTTATTGACAAACGTAAAAAGCAAAGGAGAATCTTCAACATTGAAGCAGGAATTCAGTAATATTTCATTGTCCCATACACACAAACACACACCCGCATTACTGGATAGGTTCCAGATACCTCTTTGTATTGGAACCAAAATACAGTCATCCTGTAACATTTGGTTTCCACTTAAACTGTGACCACAAATAAAAATAATAGATTAATGTCCTTAAGAAAACAAATTTTGACCCAATCTTACAGAAAAACTCAATAAGATAAGTTTTAAATCAATAACATAGTGGGCTATATTTATATTGCTTTCTGGTAGATAGATTTGGTTTCTATCAAAATGTTGCGCGGTAAAATGTTTTAAACATGTGATTCAACTTTTATGAAACATTTTTTTTTAAAAGAGTATAAATCATAAGCGTAGGAGGTGGGAGTCAAAGGGGAAACTTTCCCCAAAATTGTAACTTTTGTGGGATGGTAGGTGAAATGAAAAAAATAATACATTTTTTGGGAAGAGAAAAAACAATTCCCCATCAAATTTTAAGCCATTTGGGCCACCAAAAACAAGGAATCGTTTGAGCTTCTAGACCCCTTTTCCATTGGACCCCACGCTGTTATGTGCGTGCTATGTGTGGGCCACGCGAGTTTTCATTTCCCCCCTAAATGAAATTGTGCCCGTACGCCTATGGTTTAAATACAGTAGAAACCATTGTGTTGATGGTTTTGCGCAAGATAAAGTGACTGAAATCACAGTTGATAAAGTAAAATGCAAGTTTTGACTTGATGACAATGTATTTAACACAATGGATTAATATTTCACTTGTTTAAAGTAATATTAACTTTTAATATACTTACATGGAATTTGTAATGAAGCATGAAACACTGGTGTATTTCCCCACGTCTGGGTCACCATACAGGGCCAAAAACAGAACTTCTATCTTATGTAGTGATACTTAACAATGTCACGGCTACACGGCTGAAAGAAGGGGAGGGGGCAGCCTAATACATAGCATGTTGTGTTTTTTGTGAATTGCCAGAAGAGATCTCTAGTGATGTGAGTTCTGATCGTAAGCTTGAATTAATGATCTTCATGTGAGTGATCCATAATTTCATTTTTTTTTCTTGCAGATTGGTACAAACATCCCTAACTGCCTAAGTACCTCAAAGAAGTAACAAATCAGCAGCCATACATTCTCATCTTGGAGGATTGGGAATATCCTGCTTCTACATTCTTAAAATTGAAAGGCAAGCTTTGAAACAAAAGTCTTTGTTGCAGTATCTGGATGTTTGCTGTAAACTCTTTTATATTTTGGAATTGAATTTCCCATGAGAAGCAGTATCTTCTTGGGAATTCATACTATGGACTTGTGAGTGGATAAGGGGAAAACAACCCCAGCAGTCATTGCACTTAGGACAAGTCTTTAATCGTCAGGTGCATGAACAAAGTTGTAATAACATTCTTGGTTTGTTTCCACGATATGTGGTGTTCATGTTTTTTTTTTTTAATTCAAGGTTAATTTGGGGGTTACGTGGTATTTGTGGGAAATGGAGAATGTGTCAAAATGCTTCTAAATATTCTAACGATTCTAACGAAAGTTGGTTATCAACCGATCAAGATACTTGAGTTGTGATAATTTAATATCAGTTAACCAATGTTTATTAGGGTAAAAATGTCAATTTTAGATAGTATGCTTATCAGTTAAACGGCAGGGGCGGAGCGGTCGGATCTGAAAGTTTTGTTCACGTTTTTCTCCCTTTTAAAGAGATTGTGAAAGACTGAATTTTGATGCCTTGAGCCCCTACATTTTCGAATTTTTAGGGAAGCTGAGTTTCCTCCAAAACATCAATGTCTTAATTATGAACTTGAAATGATGAAACTAGCACTTTAAAATGAGGGCGCCGGAAGAACCAGCTGTTTCTTAGCAAACTGGCTGCAGGAAGTAACTGAACATGGACATTGATGTTTAACTTATTCAGGTATACTGCAACATTTGGACGCCCCAAGTTTGAATATGTCGCCGGGATCGTTAGCTGTAGTGGCGAATAGCCCTTAGGCTGCATAGGCTTAAGCCTAAGACCTGGGGTCTTGGGGTCCGCCAAAATTAGGTGTAGAAAATATAATGCATGCTCTAAAAATCATCTTTGAAAAAGAGAAGTAAAAAATAGTTACGAGGGAACGAAATTCAAAATTGCAATGGTAGACCATAATTTAAAATATGCAAAAGAGTACACTGCAAATTCAAGTGTTCAAGAATTGAACACTATTAGAACACCAAAACTGTAACAGATATAAAACGTGTTCTATTTGTTGCCTGAAAACTGGTGTTCTAATAAATAAACACTAAGTGTTCTAAACTTCTTCCCTTCTGAACACTAAGTGTTCTAAACTTCTCTTCTACACCAAGCGTCCAATTGTGAACATATAGACGTGTTCTATTTTGAACACATTTACATTGGCATGTAACAGAAACAGAACGCCATTTAATGTTCAAATTGGTCAATATTAATACTTGGTATTCAGTGACCAGAGCTATAGTTGAGTGAAATACATAACAGCTAAATTACCGATTAATCTTACACTAAAATAATAGTATTGGTATTTTGTTGTTACATTGCATCTAAATAAGCATCATTCAAAATCAACTTAAACAAAACTGGGAACAGATTGTGTTTAACATTCTCAATACAAAACATAAATGCACAGGGTTAACCCATAATTTAACGTACGTTATCACGAATTAACCATACAATCTGTGTCACCGATATCGGTGGATGCACTTGGATTTGCCTCGTGCATTCCTCAATACGGTGCCCCAGCTTCTATGATTAATCCGTGACAACGCACCATTACTTTCAGGTTAACCCTTAATAATAGACTATGCACTGTAAAAAAACAAATTCTGGAAATTTACCCTAAAAGGTGCTGATAACAATTTTCCAAACTTATTGCAGTAAATTTACATTCTTGGTGAATTAACATATTCAAATATAGACACTGTAAATTTGCAGAGTATGCAATTTGGTAAATTTACACGCTTCTGTAAATTCATAGGCTATGTAAATCTACAGCATAAAGTTTGGAAAATTGTTGCCAGCACTTTTTAGGGTAAATTTACAGACCATGTACATTTACAGACTAGAATTCACACTCTGTAAATTCATAAAGATGTAAATTTACCAACCATATTTAGACATTTTCTGATCAACTTCAAGACTATTTAAATTGAGGCACAAATGAGGTGATGACATATTTCATACAAATACTACGCATAATTATGAAATGCTCTTTTGCTTGAGACTGCTAACATAAAAGAATAGGGTTGTTCAGTTTTGAAAGTCAGTGTTTTTACATTAACCAGAGAGCGTGACGTCATTTTCCCTATACTACGTATAGGCCGACGGCCGAGAGCCGAAACTTCTGTACAAAAAATGATGCATTTATGGACGCCATACTTATTCCAGCATGGCCAACTATGCGAAGCCGGTAGACAGTGCATGCGTAACGGGCCGAGTGACTGAGTGATAGCGTACCGGCTGGGCTGGGCGGAGAAAACGACAAGATACGATAGAGAGCGACTTTTAAAAATATTTCTCATTCCACTGAAAATTGCTGTTTTAACATTTATTATCATTAAGAACAAACGTTATCAATTACAGAATTAACATTGAATCATTTTGTCACTAACTTCAGGCCTACCATTTGCGTTGTTCTATTTCTGCGAGATAAATTAAAATTAGATTCGCATAACTTTCAGACGTTGGCATGATTTCACCATAGAATAGATCTGTCTATACTCAGTATACATAGGTTCTGGAGTACGTATGAAGAATTTGAATTTTTTTTTTGACCAAATCTCGAACATGCCGCATCGATGGTCCTCACAAATTTCGAGGTAGGCCAAGGCTATCGTTAACGTTAGACGTACTCTGGTGATATTTCCACCACGGGCGGTGGGCGTAGGCCGACTAGACTTAAGTTAATTGTCAATTTAGACAAAAATGACAACTTTTGGTTGAAGTGGAATAATTCAAAAAAGAAAAAAATATTGTTACTTTTAGGTTTATTTCAAAATCCCTAACAAAAATTCTTGAAAGGTATCCCAATTGAATTATGAAGGGAGACTGAGCAGTCACAAACATTGTTCATCTTAGCTTAGGCCCACACCGACTTTAAATTTTCTCCTGGATTTCAACTAGATTTTCCCTACAACTTTAAGTGCCTAGTGCCACCCCGTCCCTGTCTAAAACTGAATTTGTGTGTATGTTTTAACAAGGAATCTAAAAGTAACTTGGAAAAAATTAAGTAATATTAAGAAAAAGAAACATTAGCATTAAGACCCACTGCAGACCATCTTAGCTTAGATCTATACTGATTTTAAATTTTATCCTGACGTTAACTAAATTTACTCTACAACTTTAACTGCCTAGTGCCACCCT
This sequence comes from Chiridota heheva, assembly GCA_020152595.1. NCBI lineage: Eukaryota > Metazoa > Echinodermata > Holothuroidea > Apodida > Chiridotidae > Chiridota > Chiridota heheva. The sequence goes on from JAIGNY010004285.1 coordinate 898,404, forward strand.
GTCCTTGTCTAAAACTTTTTTCTATATTTCATGTTTTTACAAGGAATTTAAAAGTAACTTGGACAAAATCAAATAATATTAAGAAAAAGAAACATGAGCATTAAGACCCACCGTAATTACTATACTTTCATCAGCTTCACTTCACAAAGTTTGCTGGTATTAGAAACACCACAATGTAGTTCACTTCATAAATTATTTGCAAAGTATTTTGCCTTACAATTACAGAAAGAGAGTGCATAGTTTTTGATAAATTTGCTATGACGAATTAATTACCTCAGCATGCAATGACAAGTTATTACAATTTAAGTTTTAATGTCATGGTTATATGCAAGTTACTGTCAGGCACCCTCTAAATACAACTCACACAATGTTTTCTTTTTCAAAATATTATAAACACCTATTTCATATGTTTAAGTTTTTATTAAACTATTATTATGATATACTCAATGACTTTTATTTAGCCTAGCTGTCTTACAGTCTTAGCAAAGTACATTGCTTTAAAGCTAAAACTGTTCATGGGTTGCCATTAAGCCAACTCTTAAAATTAAAATATTTTTCAGTGTTCTACATTAAAGATTAACAGCTATTTTATACTTCTTTTCAAAAAGATGTTCAAGAACAAATATTAAAAGTATTTGACACATTGAAAGATAAACAGCACTTAAATCAGAAAACCTTTGATTAATATTGCACATTTCATCAGGCTGACAATAGTGAATACAATAATTTCAGTCACTTAAGTTTAATTTGTTAACAGAAAGCTGAGGTAGGCCTACAGCTACTTCATGTAAAATAATAGCTCATTTATACTGTCACGGAGTTGCCAGTAGAAATTGGCAACTCCCTGATTTATATCATTATGATATAATCAAGATCATGAAGAAATAGGTGTAACTTTGTTTCTATATGGCTCCAAACTTTACCGGTCAAGATGCCAAATGAGTGTTAATGGAGACAGGATGAGTTTTGCTAACAAGCTGATATAGGCTTTGATACCGATATTTTTTTTATATATTGTTATGACAGTATGACATCAACCTCGGCCTAGATGTTTCTCAATTAATTTTCTTTTTAACAGTAGGCCTATCAAATGTGCTTGATATTGTAGTTCAACTTCAAAACAATTGATTCAATAAAACAACCCCAATGCAAATCAGCTGTTATGCTTAGCCTAAACATTATGCTATACATGTTCTAATTTTGATTTCATTTACAATTTCACATATATTTTTATACCTTTAAATACATTAGCCCATTATTTTATTTTCTTATTTCTGCATTATTTGTTAAACAACCTGTAAAATTTAGGAAGGTTAATCTTGACATTGTTCCATATTGGATGATAAGTTGTAATGTTGTGCACAGTATTTCAAACTTAATCCAAAGGGTCATACATAGGCATACAATATGTGATTTAGAGACTGCCATTAGGTGTGTGTTTGCAAAGGCATTTTGATTTGGAACGAAGCAAGTTTCATCAACTATATACTGTACAATAATAACAAGTTTTCAGTTGTTGCCTGCATTAAGAATTACAACAAACTTTTTTGTTTAAAGTTGATGGCCACTGTTATTAAGTAAAACGTTGAGTATTACTTAGCGTGAGGTGAATTAGGAATAGCCACAACATAGTGCATTTGTTGTGCATGTATTTTTAAAATATATTTTTAAATGAATGTATTTTAGTTTAAATCAGTATATATTTTGGCAATCATGTCTGTTTTTTGCAGAAAGAAGCCAGGGTTGAAAAATTGTTTGTGTGGAGTAACCCATCTTATTTTAACAATGTGCATCGGTAGGGAGGCAACATTTGTTGTAAAAGATGATCTAATCTCTGCAAGAAATATATTATGATATCTTCACATACATCTCGTATTTGACTGAATATGATTACTGAAGCGTAAAATTACAATGCCTATGTAATGAACATGTGTGTAATGTATGTATTTACATGCTTAATTTTAAAGGCTTTTGCGTGTAGACTTTAAGTTTTGATAATATTCTATGAAGATCATTTCAGGCACTAAAACTAGTATGAAAACAGATTAATTTTTACAGACATGATCTTTTTTTCTGCAGATGTTCACCATTTTTAAAGAAATTATAATCTATCTTCATTTGTAATTCTTTGTGAAAGCGAATTAACTTATTGAAGGTATATGTACTTTTAATTTGCTCACATGCATGATTATACATTTCTAACAGCTATTATTCAACACAAACAAACATAGACTTTTGATATTCACATTTATATATTACTACATATTACTACATATATTACTACATGTTACTAGCCTTACTATTTTTTCTATATTACAGTTGTATAACAGCCTCACAGATAATTAAAGCAGCACCTTATATTTGTGGTTAACTGTGATCAGTAGACATCTGAAGTAGATAACACATTTGTTTTTTAGGTTGAAAAAGGTGTCAGGTAGACATCTAAGGTAGATGCACATAAGAGTAGCAGATATTTGTCAGATTTACGATATGTCAGGTATACATCTAAAGTGGATGTACATGTGTAAGAATGGCAAATAGTTGTGAGGTTTAACAATAAAATGTCAGAAGTCATCTAAAGTAGATGTGTATATATATATATATATATATATATAAATATATATATATGTATATGTATATATATATATATATATATATATATATATATATATATATATATATATATATATATATATATATATATATATATATATACATATATATATATATATATATATATATATATATATATATATATATATATATATATTTATATATATATATATATATACATCTATATATATATATATATATATATATATATATATATATATATATATAATATATGTATATATAAATATATATATATATATATATAAATGTATATATATATATATATATATATATATATATATATATATATATATATATATATATATATATATATATATATATATATATATATATATATATATATATATATATATATATATATATATATATGTATGTATATATATGATAGTGACAAATAATTATGAGGTCTGACTACCATATTTTAGTATGTCAGTTTGTGAAAAGGAATATACTGGGCTTAATTCATTTGTATCTCTTTACCTTATTAGCAGCTTAAAGGTATATAGTTGTGTGTTGGCTAAATTGACTATATTGTTTTAAAATCGTCCGTCTTTCCGCATACTGACGAATATCTTTTTGAGGTGAAACGAAAATTGGCGCGAAATATTGAATTATTATTTCCGCATACTGACGAATGTATTTTAAGCTTCATGAAATAGGATTCTGCTTAAAATATTTGTATTGTAAGTACAATTGTCAAAAGTTTAGCACTTTCTCTTTCCTATGATATATAAAGCTATGTAATACGAGTATTAACTTTTCTTTCATCAAACATCAAATTTTCCGAACATTCGTCAGTATGCGGAGTTAATCATTTCAATTTTGACATTTGTCACTACACAAATGACATTCGTCACTACGCGAAATGAGGGACGAAATATAAACCATCATAGTTGCAAAACATTTCATCGAAATCGGTTAAACATTGGTTAAATCTCAGTCCTCAATTTGCATACTTTATGCAAATTTTGTGATAAAAACCTACTACAGGCCAGGACGACCTTGACGTTTTCTTTGGTGAATCATTTGTTACTTAAATGTCTTTCATAATTTATTGAAGAGGTGCTTAAAATTTTGACCTCTTCAAAATTTGAGTATAAGATTTTAGTTCTAAGAACTAAGAGTACTAACTTAGGACATGCAGTGCAGTGATTATTAAGAGATGAAGCTTTTGTTGCGAAAGAAAGTGGGATAATTAATAGGTCGAATGTATTTGCTCCCTGCTTTGATTGAAATGTGAACAGATTTAATGGTTTTAAGATTGAGCAAACAGTTGTAGGATACGAGGAAAAAAATTCATAAAGCAAAATGAAATTCTTAAAGAAAGAGAAAATGCCTTGGCTGCATTAACTTCGCTGCATTAATTTTGGGGCCCACTATTAAACTATGCTACTCATACGGTAATAGGCCTAGTACTAACGTTAGGCATAGGCCTATGGCCTTGTTGCATAAGTTAATTTCCTGGACAGATATATGCAGATACGGCCTACAGCTAATTAAACAGCTAAGGTTAAAAACCTTTTATTCTAATTATATTGGTCAGTACTATTTTGCGCACTAATTTCTGATCAAATTGAAGTGTTTTGTTGGAATTTATTGATTAAATAAGCCAAATAAAACATTTTACGTGTATTTCATGATCAATCCAAGTAATTTTCGAGTAGAACTTGTTACATACGCATTGTATCTTCCCGCAATGCGCGTACTAGTCTCGAAAAAATGCACAAAACATAAAAGGCATTAAATGAACATTTGTATCCAGAAAAACAATGCAAAATGAAATCAGGTAGTATGCAATTTTAGATTCGTATATCAATTTTTACGAAATCAATCATTCACTTAAATGTATACCGTGCTTTTCAAAGCTTGTACGAAAAAAGCACGCTGGAATAAAAATGAATACAACGCATCACGTTTCCCCCACACTGTATGTATATAAAGTTTCGTTTCTCGGCCTTCGGCCTATACGTGGTATAGGGAGAATGACGTCACGATCTCTGCATTACTATTTAAACTGCAACAGGTACACAGTCTTCAGGTTTGTCTGATATTAAGAAAAAATTAAAGTTACAGCAAATGGAAAAGGAAAATATGATTTTTCTATTTGATGTTGAGTCAACTGTTAGTAGAAATGAAAAGTTGCACTTACGAAAATAATATTCCATATCAGCAATTGAGCTTTCTATTATATTTCAGAAAACCATGCAGAATACCAAACACTTCTGATATAAAACTCATAAAATACAACTGAATATGAAACATACAATTAATCTGCTTTGTTCCCTTTGGGTAAAATTTCTAAAGAATTACCGCGTTTTGTTTCTTCATACATTATTAATATAACTTTTAGTACAACTTACTGCTTCAGAAATTTGACTATATGGCCAAGCTTTAGTGTATTACGCTACGGCTTGGCCTATGGTCGGCCAGAGATTTAACGCCCTATGGAAAAGTTGTTATCATCAAATCTTTTGCCATATCCTTACTTATTATTTTAATAATTTATTATTTGTTCTCCTCAACCCTCTTGATCATTTGTAAGTTAATTATATCGCCTCAAAAGATATGTCAAAGCTTCAAAGTACCTTAAACGGGTTACTTTTCATAGTTCATTTAGGATTCTCTGTTGATAGTATTAAAACTTCTTGGATTGAACGATATATTAATAACTGTCAATTATCATTTGGGAGCTGTCAACATGGTCAATGGGGGATAGGGAGTGGGGGGGGGGGGGATGTGCCATGAATTAAGTCTACAACTTATAAATAAAAGCTATCAACAAACTGAACAGATTTCTTTTTAAAACTAAAAATTGTTAGCAGTGATATAATAAAAGAAGATCAATACACTCTTTTCTTGATGACCAGTTTAAACATTCCAATGAAACGGCCTGTTCAGCAACGACTGTATCTGGGGACTAGTTATTGTTCTTTTAGATTCGGAGCCTTTTTCTGGATTGATTCCTGTCAAACACCTGCAAATGAATTCATAAGAAAATAATTTATTTCTCAGCATTGTGATTTTTAGATTAACAAATCTGATATATTCCAAAAAATAGTGTACACACTGCTTATGCAAAGATGGGGCAAGGAGGAAAGAATGGGCTCCAAACCATGAGTACTGCATGCTTACAAGGAAAGACTTTCCATCATTACATATATACACATGTTTATAGTCACATATTTTACATTTGCATATAAACCTACAACTTTTAAATACTTTCTGCAATATTTAATAAGGCAAGTTGTCCATTTTAATCTTATATTTAGCTTTATGCAATGATCACTTTCTCAGTTGTTTAGAGTTCAGTGTTCTTGCACAGGAGACACTTTGGTTAACAAAGTCTTTGGTTCGTAATTTGTAAAGGACTTAACATTCATTTTATAGGAACGTTTTAATGAAAGAAGCAAAGTTTCATCACAATCAGTAACAAATTGAATATTTTAAAACTTTCTTATTTTCATGCATCTATAAGCAAAATTTGATTCTTTTTGTGAAGTATTTAAAGGCATTCTTTTAATTGTTAGTCAAACTTGAAGGGACGTCTAACAAAGGTTTTTGAATTCATAAATAGAAACATACTTTGTTATTATTTTTAATGACTGAAACTTCGAAGCATAAATTAACAATTTTAAGCTATCATCACACATTTCTTATGACTTTTTCATGTACCATACTTTCCTTAAACTCTAATCATAAACAAATACTACAAATGCTACCAGTAAAATAAAAATAAAAACTACTGAATATAGAATTTAAGGCTCTTCAAAATATACTTTTCAGATTTATGCGTCGGAACACTTTCAAAAAATATTGTTTCTTGAAGGATGTTTTTTTGTATAAGTTTTCCCAAACAAAAATGATGACTCAAGCCAGAGGTGTAGCCAGAATTTTACCTGGTGGTGGTAGGATGGGGGGGGTGGGGTGGGGGTGGGGGTGGGGGTGGGGGGGATAGGGAGTTCC
>JAIGNY010004285.1:907500-940000 GCA_020152595.1 Chiridota heheva
TTTTGACCATGAGTTAGGTCTAATTTGACCATAATTAGCTGGTTAGGATCGGTGCATATTTGGTCATGTCACGGTCAAATTTGACCAATCCTTTTATAAAGTGTAACATTCAGATGGACTTTCAAAAATCTCTTTGACACACTGAAAAGGAAAGGACAGTGAACACCTTTTGGACTTATATGATACATGTATTTAGGCTTCGAGCTATTTTTCACGTTTATCGTTACACGGTGGATAAAAGCGCCCAGTTTTGGTTTCAGTATCCAAAACACTTATTTAATAACATTAGCCTAGGAGCCCTCGTAAATTGTCACGCGAATGCGCGTAAACGCAGCAATATCCAACATGGCAGAATAGCCGCTTTTTATAACCAAATAACAATTTGCAGCGTTGTAGGGTCATAAAAACCCGTGATTGGTATGTTTTTGATGTCACTGAATCTTTATGTTTGCCAGGGCCCCATGGCATTTAAAAAGCAGTAATATCATGGGAGGTTGCCCGCCCTCAATTCTCGAAAAATTAGCTTCTTCCTTGTAAACGTATATTATATACCTGCAAATCAGTAATCATGCAAATCAGTAATTATGCTAAACAGAAAATGTGTCTGTCTGTAAACATTGTAGTCTACCTAAGTATTGGTTGGAAACATGATGGTAGGTAATAACGTATATTATACTTTCTTGTCAAATCTAAATAACTCTAACTGACTATCAAACCATGTGCAGAATTGATACAGATACAGATGAGTACAGTCAAGACAAAATCCATAATACTTACAAAGACACGGTTTACGTCTTAAGTTTGAAAACAATTTTGGTGATGCAGGCAATGTATACATTTTTAGGGTTCCTAGTCAAAACTGTCATAACGTACCTTACTGCTTACTTTAACAGTCTAATAACACCTGCATAGTTATCTGGCTATGCTCCTGTAAAATAATAGGAACATGTTTGGAACCCCTGTAAAAAGCAAAGCAAAGTTGTTTGGACATCTCTTAAGATAATACAAACAATAACTTTGGGCCGTGGTGTTTACCCACCCTTCCCACCAGAACGGGATTAAGCCTTTCTTCCCGTCCCGGTCGGAAAATCAAACTGAATTTTTTTGAAATAAGATTGGAAACAAAATTGGTATAATTGACTAATCTGTTGATTAAAAGAAAATTTGTTAAAACTATACTGTCTTCTATCGTTTTCAATAAAACACAATGCAGTTGAATATGGCCAAGAGATTTTGAATGTCCATTCTTCTCTTTAATATTAAGATTTAGCAGGAGAAAACAGACGGATAATTTCAGGGACTGAAATTTAGGACAGAAATTTTAAGAATTACATAAAGGATTTGAGCGGTCTTCTCTTTCTTACATCACAACTTTTTCATATACAAAAAATCTTCAAACCTGAATAAGCCATATCTCGGTAACTACGAGTACTTTGACTTAATTCCAAAACTGTTCTGTTTAGATTTCAATGGTCTTTCTGATAAAATAATTTACAACTTAAACTTATACGAAATAGTGATATAATTAGAAAGAAAAAAAAGGCTTTATTTTCGCCAGTTAAAGGTCTATTAACGGTTTTCTATGCAACATTACCTAACTTGCATCACAATCTATTGAAATTGTGTAAGATAAAGAACAAGTTTCATCAATATTCCTTTGAAATAAACCATCTGTAAGTTCTACCGTATTGCATTTTCAGCCATTAGATAGTTATAGATTTTAAGTTGTCCGCCCACTTATACGTCACAAACTAGCTCGCATTAATTAAAGACTTATAAAGCTTTGTTCAGCCATAACTCGAAGGGCTATTTTTAACATTAAAAAACTGACTAGTTAAGACTTTGGTTTCGTTTGATTAATGAAGTCTATTTCTATATTGGATAAAGAGGATTAAAATTTGAATGTAATAAATAGCACTGGTTCTGAGTTATGGCAGACCAGATTTTAAACGGTCATTGGCTTTAAATTAAGTTAAAAGCAGTATAACTTTCAAGCAACATTGTAGTTCTCCTTCCGAAGCTGGTGTGTGTGTGTGTAGGTGGAAGGGGGGGTAGGTGGGAAGGGGGTGAGGGGTGAGGGGGGAAGGCACTATACCTTTTTACCACAACGTGGAGGACTTTAACCATCCTTCCTACATAATGGTTCTCATAGCAACTTAAGAGACTATGTTATATTGTAACTATGTTATATTGCAACATTATATTCGACCCCTTCCATTTTCACAGGTTTTTGCTGGCTGATCGGAAAGTGTTCAGTATACCTGTCGCACTTACTATTTTCGCCTCATTTGTTTCGCCTGTGACGTTACTTGGTGTTCCGGGGGAAGTTTACGCCAATGGAGTGGAGTATATAGGTACAATATTCCAAGACTTCTTGTTGCTCCCAACAATTTGTTTGCTGTTTGTTCCGGTGTTTCACGGTCTGGACATTTTCACAGCATATGAGGTAAATCTCCCGTTTAAAGGCCTGATTAGTGTAGTGGTCAAGTTAGTTAATTTGGTACAGTGGCCCATTTAGAGTCCTGTGGGCTCGTGTGGAATTGGCGTTCGGGGCTCCATACCATACATATAATAATATCATTTCCCAGGGGCCCCAAATTGTTTGGGGCGGTGAGATTTACCCACCCTTCCCACTTTATTGTTGGGCCACTGTATATGATGTAAGACTGCAAATGAAACAACATGGTAAGGGAGCTATTTCGATTTCAATATCTTATTCCGTTAAGGAGTTATTCGAGTTAAGCTTTGTCTCTGTGTTGTTGGTACGCTCATACTCACTGTCACAAAGAATCTTTCTGTCTTTGTTCAGATGTTGTTACAGTGTATTTCTTCCTGAAATTGTGTGGCTTAAAACATTGCGCATGTCTGAAAATCATGAGTAAAACGTAATCTTTATATTACCACCTGAGGAAATTGCGAGGAAGAAATCAACTTATAAACTTTGTTTAGAATACATTAACAACTGTCAAGAATCTGAAAATAAGGGTATCAACCTTCTGCAGTACACTTTCCACACTAGCCATTTGCACACAAACGCGCACGGTAAAAATTATGAACACAGTCAAATTATGAATCTTCATACCCACACAAGAGAACCAAAGCTCTGACATTTCTAATAGCTGTCAATTAAAGCTGAAGGTGGGCACCACACCTCGTCCCTTTCCATAGCAGAACCTTACGCCAGGGATACGGGAGGAAGATAGTTTTAATGTATACCAGCTATTTATCCAGTGGCGGCGCTAGAATTTTGGTCATGGGGGAAAGGAGAGGGGCAATTTTGTTTCATTGGGGAAAAAATCTATAAATCAGACAAAGTAGGTCACTTTACTAACTTTTGGGGCAAGTGTGTGCAAAGCGATCTCTTGCCCCCGTAACGCCGCCTGTGCGGCTTCCATATTGACGCACAGCTTCTTATTTTCGCACTGTTTCTTATTGTTACATATTAGGTGCTTCCTATTGTCACACCTCTTCGAATTGGCACACACAAGGTGTTTTTTATTGTCACACTGCTTCTTATTGTCGCACACTAGGTGCCTCTTATTGTCACATGTGCGACAATAGGAAACATAGTGTGCGACAATAGGAAGCAGTCCAAAGTAGTGAGAGCAAACTATACAGCCCCGACCAATCAGAAGCCCGCATTGCTATCACGTGATAGCTCATTTGCATATTCCTGCTCCCTTTCTCTCTATCTCTCTCTCTCTCTCTCTCAATGTCACTCTAAACGGGGGAGCTCCAGTTCTCCTCGCCGTTCTCTAACCTCTCCAGAATATCAAAATAGCTGTAAAGCGTGGCTATTGTTGTTGTAGATCTAGCTGATCGAAAAATTGAAAATTGCCAAAGCTGGTAGTTTCATTGTCTCCACTCCCAGTTAATTTTTCACACAAGTAATACCCACCTTGCTGCGCTTGGTTTTTGATGTTGTTCATGAGTACATGTTTGTAAAAACACGTCCTGATTGGTTTCCAGCAACCAGACATACACTTGTCTAGTTCGTGGTTGTAAACGTACTCCTGATTGGCTTGACCGAGGATCACGCCTGTATGGTATGTTTTCAAGTGTGTCATTGACCGACAATCCAGGCATCGTGTCGTCGACCTTTTTCGGGATGTTGCTCTGGATGGTAGCCTTGAACTTTACGGTATATCCTCGCACTGTAACTCTCTGTATTGAATGTATAAATGCAATTTTCTCTGTCTTTAGACTCTTCAAAAGAGTCCCACGAGGGTAAAGCACCTGCCCAAACCATCACAGGGTGCCGTAAGAGTCATGCCATGGTTTTGTACTCCTTCTGCTTTCGTTTTTTCAAACTTTATTTTTTCTCTTTTCAAAACAATGCCAGAAAATAAGACGCAGCTTATATGGCATATTAAAATACAACAATATACATTTTCTTTTTAATGTTTAAACAGGTGTAGAGAGCTCTTTTTTCTTTTTCTCTGTCTTGCGATTCTTCAAAAGAGTCCCACGAGGGTAAAAGAACCTGCCCCAACCATCAAAGGGTGCCGTAGGAGTCATGCCATGGTTTTGTACTCCTTCTGCCCTCGTTTTTTCAAACTTTATTTTTTCTCTCTTTCAAAACAATGCCAGAAAATAAGACGCAGCTTATATGGCATAATAAAATACAACAATATACGTTTTCTTTTTAATGTTCAAACAGGTTTAGAGGGCTCTTCTTATTCTTTTAAGAGTTCTTCTTTGGGTTTTTTGATGATGGTAGGTGGTATGTCTAGTTTTAAATTTACCTTGCGTCGTTTTGAAAGGGTGAGAGGTGGCGACGACGACGGCGAACGGGGTCATTTCTTTGCGGGTGAAACAATAGGTACTTTGAGCAGTGCTTTCAAATGTTGTACTGCATATAGACCTTTCATGTTTGTCAGTTTGCATTATTGGTCCAGGCTAAGGGAAATTCTTTTTTCTCCGGGTTTGCGTCCGTTTGGGTTGCTAATCGTTTGCATTGCGTGGTCGAAAGGCGTATGTCTTTTGCGGTCAAACTGATGTAAATCTGTTTTCCTAGAAGCAAACGTAACTTTTCAGGGTGTGACGAACCGCTCATGCGACGGGCTCCATTGACGCTAGACGTATAGTAATGCAAGACCAATTTGGATATTATGTTTTTGTTCTTACAGAGTTTATCCCAAACGCCTTCCGTCTCAGTAATTACATCACCTTCTCTTCTTCGTAGTCTTTGCTAACCGTTTCCTTTACCCCCTTTTCCAGCTCTTTGAAAATGTCTTTCGCGAGTGGATCTGTAATCAGCGAGCGTCGCATCTCTTTCACTTTGCCTTTCTTTTCTTCGACCGTCTCGATCAGGAAGTTTACCTTTGTGGCTTGTTTCAATTGGGCTTTCAGCAAGTCGTGTCTTATCTCCGTCAATGGTTGAAATAGATCGAACATCGAGTTCTACGGTTGTTTGTGGCACGGCTGTCCGACCTGCTACCCACATTGAGAACATAGGCTGCATTTTCGAAACAACCGTCGAAGATGCCCACGTACAGCTTACCTGAAGACGAGACTGGTTGAACAACAAAAATCTTCGACAAGTTTAACACTAGCGAAAATCTGGAAATGCGAGTTCCGAGACGAACTGGAGAGAAACCCACAGATGAAAGACTTCATCAAAAACCTAGAACTGCTCAAACCTCTATATCCACGTGATGCGTTCTTCGGTGGACGTACTAACGCTATCAGGCTTCACCATGTCGTCAAAGAAGATGAACAGATCAAGTACGTCGATGTCTGTTCGCTCTACCCTTACGTCAATCGGCCATCCAGATATCATCAAAACCCTGGACACGACCGATGTGAGCAAATACGATTGACTAATCAAATGCACCGTCTTACCTCCTTGTGGTCTGTACCACCCCGTGCTCTGAATCCGATGAGCCACCTGTGCAGAGACTCTGGCCAAAGAACGATGTAAACACTTCGATGAACAACGAGCGCTTTACGGGACGTGGGTGAGCTGTGAGTTACAGAAGGCTGTTACAGAAGGCTGTAGCGAAACAAACCACAAAGGTCAACTTCCTAATCGAGACGGTCGAAGAAAAGAAAGGCAAAGTAAAAGAGATCCGACGCTCGCTGATTAAAGATTCACTTGCAAATGACATTTTCAAAGAGCTGGAAAAGGGGGTAAAGGAAACGGTTAGCAAAGACTACGAAGAAGAGAAGGTGATCAAATTACTGAGAGACGTCTTACTGAAAAGCTACGCCGAACAATTGAACCATCTTGTTATCAAATGCAAAGTGATGAACTGTGGGACTTGATTCTTGCACAGAAATTAAAACATTGTTTTGTATTTGCATGTGTTTGATTATTTAAGTAAAAACGAGGGCGGAAGGAGTACAAAACCGTACCATGACTCCTACGTACCACTGCGTTGGTTAGGGCAGGTACTTTAAGCCTCCAATCAAAATGCTGCAGAGCAATGACAAGCATCTCTGATTGGCCGAATGAGAGCATAAAAGACAATGTCTTGCACGTAGACTTCACTTTACCTTCGGACATCGAATAAGACACATCATGTGTACCTATCGACATTAAGTACCACCACGGTTACTTTCCCTAATGGGTTTAGGAGGATGGTGATAAGAGAAAGAGACCCCGCCAGAGCTTACTGCCTGTTTGACACGCAAGTTCGACAACAGAGTACCAAAAACAGGTGCAAACCTCACAGGAGTTCACACACTACGAGAACTCGGAGATTTCATAATTTTGCCAACCATTACAAGATAAAGGCCCTAAAGAGGAAAACATGGATGTCTAAGCCTTCTCGTATTGAGCCCACTTGGATAATCTATAAATTCTGAGAAGGTACAAGAGCAAAGACGCCGGCCAACATCAGTGAACTACAGGAGGAGGACAGTAGATCGAACGATCTGAGAGCTACAAACCATTCAAGAAAGAGAAAATTCATATTTGCCATTCTTATCGTTTATGAGTGTATTTTGTTGTGTGACATTGTTTGTATCGTCCGTACTTGTTATGTGTCCGTGCTTTTTACCCCCCACCTTCCGTTTTTACCCCCTCCCCTTCTGAAACAAACCCTGGAACCTTATCCCTCGATGAAACATTTTTCCACCAACCGATCGATCAATGACAAATAGGGAGACGGTCGTATATGAAGTTGGGACCTTATCCCTCCATGAAATATTTTCCCCACCAACCGACTTACCAATGCAAAAATAGGGAGACGGTCGTATATAAACCAATATTCCTCCAAAAATGGGGGGAGACGGTCGTATAATAAAATTCGAGAAGCCTATGCAGACCCCGATCAATCAAAAGGCAGCATGGAGAATATGCAAATGAGCTATCACGTGATAGTATAGCAAGGTTTAACCTCCCGAAAGCATCCAGTGCTGGACATTATATCAAGACGGCCATGACCTTTGATAACTAGTTGTGAACTCATTGGTTGCAGACCCACCGGGATACAAACCCGGGATGTGCGGGTGATGGGACAAAGCACTAAACCACTACACCACGGAGGTCTGTGATAACAATGCTGGCTTCTGATTGGTCGGGGCTGTGCCTTCTCTCACTACTGGCCTCATTCAAATCATCATTTAAATGTTAGCACTCTTTCTGCAGATTCAATGATTCCTTTTGAATATGATTAACTGCCACGTGAAATGATGATTTAATTATTTACTTATTAATTTGCTTCCTATTGTCGCACACTATGTGTTTTCTATTGTCGCACATGTGTGACAATATAAAGCACATAGTGTGCGACAATATGAAGCATTTTGACAATAAAAAGCATCTTGTGTGTGACAATAAGAAGCAGTGTGACAATAGGAAGCATCTAGTGTGTGCCAATTTGAAGCAGTGCGATAATAAGAAGCTGTGCGTCAATAGGAAGCCGCGCAGCCGCCACTGTATTTATCCTCAATATGCACTGTTAGCATGGAAGTACGTACTACCTACCACACTCATTGAAGGAAGCTGTGATAAATCCTCGTATCAAGAAACCTAAGCTGAAGGCCAATAAGAGTCCTATATGAATTTCTTTTTTATAGCCAAGCTTTATTGAGCATATTGTTAATAAACAGGTTCTCAAGAATATCTCTCAGATAATGACCTATATGCAGAAAAACAATCTGCATATTGAGACTATCATAGTACCGAAACTGCTCAACTCTATGTGCAGAATTGTCTTCTCTGTGCTCTTAGTGAGTGCAAAGATTCCCTCTTATTTCTATTGAACTTTTCTTCCGCTTTTGATACCGTCAACCACCTAAAGTGCCTAATTTAAGGAAAGATATGGTTTAAATGGTGTCGCATTTCATTGGACGGAATCTTATTTATCAATTGTATACCCAATCTCCGTCAAAGGGCGGATGAGCTCCTTGTGCTTGTGGAGTCAACGGTCATTTAGCTAAACCTCAGGTGCCCCGTGGTATCTCCTTAATGGGCGGAGTTTATTCTGTACTGCAGAACTCGCCGACCAACCACTGCAATAGTCATCGGTCCAGCCTGTCGTGACCACCTCACGCCGGAAGGAATCATCGCCAGATCGCATGATCTACCGAGAGCGTACGCCTAGTAATGGCAAAAGCTTGATGTACTTTAAACCAAATTGCCAGCAGTCCGGAAGGAATGCGTTATCAACTATGGAAAGTGTACAAGTCATTTCGGATACCGGCTCGGTCGTTGCCCGGGTTAACAAGGACCGCGCTTATCACCTTACGCTCCGGGGGTCAGTGAGAACTAAGTTAGGACGTAGCAAAACTAGAAAAATAAGAAACCTGGCAATCGCTCAGTGGAATGTGAGAATGATGCTTGATCGCGACGATTGTCACAGACTACAAAGACGCACTGCTCTGATAGCAAATGAGTTGTCCAGATATCAGATTGATATAGCAACCCTGAGTGAGACAAGATTCTTGGATAGCGGTAGTATGGCAGATGGAGAGTTTACTTTCTTTTGGAGTGGAAAACCAGATGGAAGCAAACATGAATCAGGAGTTGCTATTGTCATCAAGACTGCTCTGCTGAAGAACTTAGAGGAAGGACCAAATGCCATAAGTGACAGAATCATGTCACTCAGAATACCTCTCACACCAATCACCACCTTTCAGTTATCAGTGTATATGCTCCCGCCATGACAAACACAGCAGAAGCTAAGGAAGACTTCTACTCTCTTCTAACACAAATTCTTCGACGAACACCACAACAAGACAAGCTCCTATTATAAGATTACTTTAATGCTCGAGTGGAAAGCGATTACACAAAGTATCCAAACGTACGGGAGGGTTTGGAGTCGGGAACACCAATTCAAATGGGGTTATATTATTGTCTCTGTGTATAGAACACAATCTCATAATTACCAACATCATCTTCAAGCTGAAGCTAGAACGTAGAGTCACATGGAAGCACCACAAATCAAAGCATTGGCATCTTATAGATTATGTGATAACGCGACAATGTGATAGGATGGACAACTTGAGCAAAAACGTCAAGAGGAGCCAACTGTTCAACAGATCACCAAACTCAGACTTAAACCAACCACAAAAAAATCTGGCTCTGCAAAATTAAAGAGATTATCAGTTTCAAAGCTGAAGTATGAACCCACCAGAGAAATGCTTTCATCAAAGCTAGACAAGCCTTGGCCACTTGGTCCTGTCAGGATGTGAAATCCATAAATGATAACTGGATTGAACTGAGGGGAAAAAAAAACTTATAACATCGCAAGTCAAGTGCTTGACAAACCAGAACGTAAACACGAGGACTGGTTCGACCCTGAGAACGAACATCTGTTGAAACTTATTGATGACAGAAACAAAGCCCACCAGAATTTGTTTCAATCCAGAAACACTCGCTCGGCAACAAAAGCTCTTAGAGAAGCTTGTAACAGTCTACAGAAATACACCCGGAATTTGAAAGAGGCATGGTGGGAAGGCAAAGCAAAGTTGATCCAGATTGCTGCTGACACCAACAACATACAAGCCTTCTATACGGTCTAGGTTGAACAAAGTTTGATGGTCCTCTAAAAGAACCAACATGGTTCTACTCTCAGAAGATGGCTCAGACTTCATCAAGGAAAAAAGCAAGGTTGCTGAACGTTTTGCCACCCACTTTAAGAAGCTCCTCAATGTTGATGGGAGAATCAGTGAAGATGCACTCTCAAATGTTACCCAACAAACTACAGTTGAAATTATGGATGATCCCCTAATCATGGAAGAAGTCAGCATGGCAATATCAGCCATCGCCATCGGAAAGGCACCAGGTTGTGATGGGATACCTGGTGAGATATGGCAAAATGGAGGTAAAAAGCTTCAGGAGTGTCTACATCATCTTATTTTCCGGTGCTGGGAGGATGAGTCGATACCAGATGAATGGAAAAACGCAAAATTGTGGCGCTATTCAAGAAGGGGGACAAGAAGATTTGTGGAAACTACCAAGGCATATCATTACTGTCAATTGCCAGTAAAGTCTTCTCCAAAATTCTTTTGAAAAGACTGAATGACAACATTGCTCCTGCTGTCCTTCCGGAAACCCAGTCTGGCTTCAGATCAAACCGAAGCACAATCGACATGATCTTTTGTCTGCGTCAGCTACAAGAAAAATGTATTGAGCAAAATATGTCACTGTACATAGTGTTCATCGACTTTACTAAAGCCTTTGACACGGTAAGTCGTGTAGGATTGTGGCAGCTGTTGAGGAAGTATGGGTACCCAAAAAGTTCACCAATATGATTCGTTTTCTATATGATGGAATGATGGCACAAGTATCGGTCCAGGAGCAACATCTGAGCAGTTCCAAGTCTCTAACAATGTAAAACAGGGCTGTATTCTGGTACCTACCCTGTTTTCTGTTTTACCTGTTCCTCTCTGCTATGCTTGAAGAAGCCTTCAGAGCGCAGAAGATGGGGTATACATTTAATCACGGAAAATGCAGACTTATTTCAGGTGTCACACAATTCAAAGCGAAAACGAAGACTACGCAAGTTTTGGCCAGAGAATTACTGTTTGCTGGCACATTCTCGAGAGAGCATGCAGCGTCTCACAGATGCTTTTGTAGTGGCAGCAATCAAATATGGACTGCAGATAAGTATAAAGAAAACAGAGGTGTTGGTGCAATCACCACAAGAGAATGATGCAGACACAACCATCACTATATCTGGTCAAAAACTGAAGTGTGTAAACCAGTTCACCTATTTCGATAATAGCATAACTGATAATGGTAGGATGAATGATGATATTAGCAGGAGAATGGCAAAGGCCATTTCATCTTTTGGGCGCTTATACCAAAGATTATGGAACAATTCCCATGTGTCAGTGAAGACAAAGTGCCAGGTTTACCGAGCAGTGGTACTCTCAACCCTATTGTATGGAGTTGAAGCGTGAACACTATACAGCAAACAAGAAAGAAAAAACTCACACTCTTTCATGATGCGACACCTCAGAATAACAATGAAGGTAAAATGTTGACAGAAAGTGACAAATGTGTCTATACTGAAGAAACAGGACTCCCAAGCATGGAGCAGCTACTAATTCAATGGAATTTATGTTGGACAGGTCATGTTCAGAGGATGGACTAACAACGACTGCCGCGCCAGATACTGTTCTCCCAACTGTCATTGGGACCCGCAATCGAGGGAGGCAGCGGCTGCGTTTTCAAGGATACTTTGAAGTGGAACTTGAAGCACCGAAACATTGATCCAAAGGATTGGGTATCTCTTTCAAACAATAAATCAACCTGGAGACGGCTATGTACTCCTATAAATACTGAGGATGACAACGACCTTAAAGGACATTCTTCGTCGAGAATCGACTGACTGCATGATGATGATGACCCAATCGCATAGTATTATGCTTACCACAGTAGTTCCACAAGGCTTTGTTCTGGGACCATTGCTTTACACCCGTACGTGGCTTCATTGACGACTTAATTATTAGAGCAAATGTTGAAGATTACAGTTTATGCAGATAATATTCAGTTATTCATGTATTTTCACCGTGATCAACGTTCTAATGCCGTCACAAAACTTTAACATTGTATCGCTGATGTAAAATCATGGGCCATATCAAACATTTGATTCATTAATGACTAAAAGACATACATTCTCCATGCTACTTCCTAATTTATTTTATCAACAAGCACACCGATTTATATTCTCATAAGAAGACTAAAATCACGCATTCTCAATGTGTCAAAAGCTTGTGAGTTATGGGAATTGCATCGTGATGAAACAACATGTCAACGACGTTTGTAAATTATCTTTTTATACTCTACTACGCAACACCAGTCGAATAAGGACATTTTTAACTGATGAAATAACTACTACGTTGGTTTGTTCCTGCATTATGCCCAGAATTGACTATTGTAACTCTCTTCTATTAAGCCCCCTGACTTTTTACTCAAAACTACAGACTGTTTACTGGTTCAGAACTCTGCCGCCCGGCTCATAATCCGTTAATCCTGCAATCACGATACTGATCACATATCACCAGTCTGCCAGTTCTTCAATCAATTCATTGGCTTCCAGTAAAACATCAATCAATGTGTAAGCTGCTCCTCCTTACTTTTAAATATCAACACTCTCTTTCCAATGGATACATTCCCAAGGTGGCAGGATAGAAGAAGGGGGGAAGGTAGGGAGAAGGGGAGGGGGGGGGAGTACTTATATCACTTCTATGTGCAAGGTGTTTATATTTGCCGCCCGAGCAGATGCCTTTTTGGCATATTTTTGTAGTGCAGATGTTTTTTAATACTAAGAGAAAAAAAATTGTTTTTTTAAGTAAAAAATGCATTTTTCATCATTTTCGTAGTGCTGGTCCAAAAATGAGGTTTACTCTGTTAACTTTGTTGTACTGGTCCATTTTTTGTACTACTAGTCCATTTTGTACTAACTGGTCCATTTTGTACTACTGGTCCATTTTGTACTACCGGTTCATTTTATTCTATTGGTCCATTTTGTTCTACTAGTCCATTTTGTACTACTGACTGGTCCATTTTGTACTGCTGGTCCATTTTGTATTACTGGTCCATTTTGTACTACTGGTTCATTTTGTACTGCTGGTCTATTTTGTACTGCTGGTCTATTTTGTACTGCTAGTCCATTTTGTACTACTGGTCTATTTTGTATTACTGGTCTATTTTGTACTACTGGTCCATTTTATACTACTGGTCCATTTTGTACTACTGGTCCATTTTGTACTACTGGTCCATTTTGTTCTACTGGTCCATTTTGTACTATTGGTCCATTTTGTACTACTGGTCCATTTTGTACTGCTGGTCCATTTTCTACTGCTAGTCCATTTTGTACTACTGGTCTATTTTGTATTACTGGTCTATTTTGTACTACTGGTCCATTTTATACTACTGGTCCATTTTGTACTACTGGTCCATTTTGTACTACTGGTCCATTTTGTTCTACTGGTCCATTTTGTACTATTGGTCCATTTTGTACTACTGGTCCATTTTGTACTGCTGGTCCATTTTGTACTACTGGTCCATTTTGTACTACTAATCCAATTTGTTCTACTAGTCCATTTTGTTCTACTGGTCCATTTTGTACTACTGCTCCATTTTGTACTACTGGTCCATTTTGTACTGCTGGTCCATTTTGTACTATACTGGTCCATTTTGTACTGCCGGTCCATTTTGTACTATCAATCCATTTTGTACTGCTGGTCTATTTTGTACTATTGAACCATTTTGTACTACTGCTTCATTTTGTACAACTCGTCCATTTTGTACTACTGGTCCATTTTGTACTACTCGTCCATTTTGTACTACTGCTCCATTTTGTACTGCTGGTCCATTTTTTACTAATGGTCCATTTTATACTACTGGTCCATTTTGTTCTACCGGTCCATTTTGTACTGCTGGTCCATTTTGTACTATCAATATTTTCGTTGAATACGCATACTTCAAGTATCAAAATTGACTTCTTTCATACTGCGGGTATCAAAATTGTAGAATTTTATACTGTATTTGCCAAAAACATGTTATACTGCGGGTGTGTTTTTCGGTTGGTGCGCTGCACACCCCTACCACTTTTAGTATGAAGTATCCCCCTCCCCCCCCCCACCCCCCTTCTTCCCCGCGAGGGGATACATAAAGCAATTCGTTCCCCAATATCATCCTCAACGTCAGCTACGCTCCTCTACAAAATGTCCTCTGGCTGCCAATCATCATCCGAACAACATTTTATGGTGAAAGGGCCTTCATCTGTTCATCTCTGTTGCACCAGTATGCATGCAGTTGTGAAACAATCACCGTCTTCAACAGTTCAATTCAAATAAATTCCTTCTCCTTTGCCTCCGCATCCTCATCGATCCACGTAACCCTTGCTTCCATTCCATCCGTTCTTCCTCCTTCACCAACCTCTTCAATCTCAACAAACGCATCCCCCCACCTTTCGGGATTTGGATGCCATCCCACTTCTCCAAAGCCAACATCAACATTTTCTCGATCGCCAGATACACCATCCCACCTACACCCACCTGGACTTTTCACCCCCAGACTTCTTCTACTCCAAATACTGCCAACTCAGTAGATATTTCCACGACTACTACTTCCTCTTCACCAACAGCTCCACGCGGAAACGCTCATCTGCAGCCGCTGCCGCCTGTCCCGGCCTCACCTTCTCCTCAAGGCTAACCGACGGCACCTCTATCTACTTCGCCGAGGCGAAAGCCATCCTCCTAGCCTTGAACTTCATTGAACTCTCTTTCCGCCCCCATTTCGTCATTTTCTGACTCTAAACCCGTCCTCACTGGCATTCGCAACATGCTCTGGCCCAACCCTCTTATTCTACAAATCCTCAACAAACTCCACACTCTCTCCTTCTTAGGAAAGAATATTATATTTTTTCTGGACTCCCAGCCATGTCGGCATCCCTGGCAACGAGAGAGCCGACAGAGCCGCCAACAAAGCTCTGTCATACATCGCCTCTCCTTTTCTTATTCCACACTCAGACCTCCGTCTCTTCATCTCCAACTACGTCAGAAAACCTGGCAAAACTCCTGGAATCACGAAACCAGTAACAAACTCTACACCATCAAACCCAAAGTCGGGACCAACACCCCTTTGCACAGTCGCAACCGCAGGGAAGACATCGTTGGCACCCGGATCCGCCTCGGCTACTCCTCTCTCTCACTCACTCTCATCTCTTATTCGGCTCCCCTATCCTTCTCTTCCCCACATGTAACACCGATCTCTCCATCAAGCATATCTTGTAACCTGTCCCCTATACCATAACTCCAGATCTCTTCTCTCCTCACTATCCTCAATCTCGGACCTTTTCGAAAGCAATTATTCCTCAAACATCATCAACTTCCTTCGCAAAAACAACCTCTTTCACCACATTTAACTCCCCCCTCCCCTCCCTTTCTGCACCTAACCTTACATACCCTTTCTTTTCACCAATAGTTTTTTTTTTCTTTCTACTTTTCCCCCTTATCTTCCTTACAAACCTTCCATCTCCTCACTATCCTAACTCTTACACCATAATTTATTAACACCCTCTTGGCACATTTGACTCTGACTGTCGCGGTGCCGTTAAACATTAGCAAACCAAACCAAACATCAATTCATAACGCACCATCTGATCAGTTAATTCTTCAAAACGTCTTTTAAAAACTCATTTATTCATCAATCTGTCTATTAATTTGACTTCATGTATTATTGCTGGAACTTGTTCAAGCGCTGTGAAGCCTTAGCAAAAAAAGAGTTTTATAAATATATGCTGATCATTATTACCTGGGTAAGTAAAATTTTTGTTGTACAGTTTTAAGTGCATTTTGCTGAAATTTGGGGCCTTTTTGGTTTTTGTTCTGCTTTCTTCTCTTATTTATATCTTCTTATAATTTTCTTCCCCCTCAGTATTTCCACAAAAGATTTGGACTTCCAATGCGTCTTCTCGGAGCTGCTATGTTTATTTTGCAGAACATATTTTATGTTTCCATAGTTACTTTCACTCCAGCCATTTCAATTAATGCAGGTGAGCATTTTGACCCGAAGTCTCGATTTCTGACTGGGGTGCGTTCTAAAAAAAAAAGTGAAGTAGGGTTCTGATTCAGTAGTGATGAAGCTAGAGGTCAAAATGTCTGTCTTTTCTCGTATATTTTGCCAAATATTAAAAAAACAATTACAACATTAACAGATTAAAATTAAACAATATTTGGTCTTATATTTTTTGGACTGATGTATATGATACCACGTTGTTGACATGAAGCAACCCTAAAAGTGAGTCCAGGAACAACGCATTTTATCTATACAAGCAAGAGGCCGGCAAAGTAAAATGATGTTTGAAATTATTGTATGGATCACAAGGTTAGATGGGACAAAAATACCCTAAAAATATCCATTGGGACAAGTACCACAAACGAAATTGTCACTGATGGCAAGTGGTATATACACAGTGGCGTAACTATATATTTATGGTGTGTGTGTGTGTGTGCGTGTGTGTGTGGCGGGAAGGTGGGGGGGGGGGGTGAAAGCGACGACGGCGACGAGGGAAAATGAAGGATTCACCTTCCCGTTTGCATGCTTTCTTCCAGGTTGCGAGGTAATGCTGGAAAATTATTACGATAAAATTAAAAACATTGGCACTGAATATGATTGGAAGAAAATATGTTAAAATTATTGGAAATTTTGGTAGAATTTGGCAGAATTTTCCAAAAAATATTCAGAAGAAAACTACCCGGAAATCAAAGAAACTTGCTCGAAATTTAAGGAAAATTCCCAGGAGCACTGCTATCTGAGATAATTTCTCCTTCCCGGATTTATACTTTCTTTACAGTTGGGAGGTCAAATTTTGAAAAATAATTTAGTTGTTTAAAATGTAATTGGTAACAATAAAGGGAAATTTGGTCAAACTATTTGTTTTTTTGGAGCAACAATTCCCCAAAATGGAGGAGATTTTTAGCAGCCACCAGCAGGCATGACAGGCATCGAGTCGAAAGCTATCAGACGTCTAAATGCTATAAAATTAGCAGTAAAATTCAGACAGTGGGCCAAGTGAGATTTTGTCTGTACCTGAACATCCTTTTATATCATATACATACTGCGCACCATTTTACAATTCCCAAACCGTTTTCTCAATTCCCGACCATAAAATTTATATGAACACGTACAAAAAGTTTCTGTTTAATGACGTACCGAAAAAAAACATTCAATTCTGAGTTTAATAGTCTTTCAATTTTGAAAATATCATGCATTTTCAAGTTATGAGTAATCAAAGTTTTAATGTCTTGAGAGAAACAATGTGATGTACTGAATGACTGGTGACATGATGAACAGGAAAACACCTCAGAATCGCTTTTGTTTTTCTTTATATTTCTACCTTTAATTTCAGTTCTTGAAAATGTTGAAAATATCTTTTTCAGCTTGAGGTTGGTTTGGGGTATATCGTAAAGATCAAATCGTCTTCATAAGCCTTTTTTCAAAGAGAAATGGCAAAAGGTTTCAAAACAAAGGATTTACAGAAGAAAATAGAGATTATGTTCCATTCATACATCATAAGAGTTACACAAAAATGTGCATATTTGCCCATATTGACAGAAAACTCTTTAAAAAGCTGTAGAAGGAAAACATTTTAATCAATTTTGATGAAATATTTTAGTTTCTACAATTTTTTGTAGTGGATTTTAATCAATTTAACTAATGCTGAATATACAGATATACCTGTCCATATAGCAGGATAGGCTACCTTTAATCTGTATGTATAATTAAACATGGATTAAAATAGTTTGCGGTTGCTTGACAGACAGACAGATGGCCAAATGAATTGTGATTTTCTTTACGTGTATAAAAAGGAAGATTAGTTCAAATCTTTGAAGCGAAGTTCATCTTATATGAAAAGGACATCACAAAGAAATGGTGCAGAAAGTATTCAAAAATCATATTCTTATCTTTAAAAGTCATACTGGCATACGAAATGAACTTGCTTGACCACTAAACTTGACGAAAAATCATTATATATAGCTATATACCAGTATACTGATATAAGGGTGTTTCAGCCGACGTCAAGAGGTCACATGATTTTGTTTACATCGCCATTTTGTCGTTTAAATGTTGTCGTCTGCTGTACACTTAATTAGGTTTACATGCGTTTGCATGTTGTTATATAAGAATATTTTTAAAAGATAATTATGCCGGAATATTGCTGTGCCTGTTGGTTGCACTAATAGATGTGTGCGGGGGAATCAAAAGACATTTTCTCGATTTCCATCTGATCTTGATCGACGTTCGAAGTGGGTTTCTTCTGTGCAACACAACGGCTTTCACTTGGTTCACACTAGGATTTTATTTTGAGTTTATTTTTAGATTGTATGTGAGTATAACGGACAATCAGCTAGCGTTAACGTTAAGTTACTCTTCGTATACCTGGTGAAAATTCAAAACTGAAGGAAAATTGAAGTAAAATCGGAGGCGAACAAAAAATTGCAATTAGTAGAATTCACTGAACTGGTACTGGTATGTTAGCATGTAGTATGTTTGTTGTACGTGTGATGTGACTGAGCTGTATGAAGACACGTAAAACGCAACGACGCTGCTGCCCTGCAAAATGGAGTCCATTTGAGTCAGAGTCACATGATGAAATCCCTCTATTCTGAAAATCGGATCACTTAAGAATTAAAATAGGCCTAATTTAAGAGGCCGATACTTTACAATCTGACCATGACTATTTGTTCTCTTTGCTTTGTAGTAACTGGCGTTCCAATATGGCAACTTATTTTGGTAACTGGAATCATTTGCACCTTTTATACAACTCTTGTAAGTATATTCATAACCAAGGATATAGTATTAGCTGTATGTAGAAAACAGTAGGCCTACATTTATGGAATAATGTTTATTGCAGTGTACACATCCTCAGTTTGTTCTGCAATATATCAATGTTGCAGTTAAAGTCTTTATCGTTTAATCATTGATCTCGGACCTAATCAGGGGCGGCGGGGCATTCAAAATATTGGGAGCGAGCGGGGGAGTGTGAGCTAATGACGTCAGGTGTGATACAAATATAAGTTGAGGGGCTAATGATGTCCGGTAACGTGATAACACAATGTTGTCCCGCCGCCGCGATCTCGGTGAAAGATCTTTGGACACTTAGCAATTTCTATATTGTAATTTATGTATTTTTCAATATCTTTTCCACTTACTGAAAATGATAGAAAAGTCTTTTCCTGTTAGAATTTTATTTGGGGATTTGCAAAGGCTCAAAAACATTTGGTCAGCCGTTTTTTGTTGCACTGTGTGAAAGAGATATCTAAAAAAAAAAGGAATTACAAAGAAATAAATCAATCAGGTCATCTGTAATACATCATAACATTTGCATAAAATATGTAAATTTATGCCGTGAGATTTAAAAATGATGTAAAATGGTCAATTTATAACCGATTTTGTTACAACAATTTTACAAAACATTGGCTACTCTAGTGGGTTTTAATAGATTGTAAAGCAATTTACATAATATCTACACGTCCATATATCTTTAATATAGCGTTATGGTTTAAAGGATTAGTTCAGTAGTCAAGTAAAATTATTTTATATGAAAGAAGACTTTTAAAGATTCAAAATGGTAAAGAAAGCATTAAAAAAATCTTATTCCGTTAAGGAGATATGTAAGTTTAAAGCTGTCTTATTTGTGTTAGAAATGACTGGTGTAGTAAGTCTACTATGGAAAGTTGGCATCTTCATCCTCACATTCTTAACAATTGTTAATGTATTTTAAAGAAATTTTATTTCATTTTTTAACTATGTAAATCATTTTCCTCGAACTTTGTTCAGATGGTATATTATAAATACCCTTCCTAGATTGAGTTTTAGTACTTTTTTTGAAATATTCTCTGATTTTTAAGCTGGAAATTTGCAGGACAAAATATAATAGAATACATAAAGACTTTGAGGAATCTAAGGCTATGGTATCACAACTAGTCTGATTTCAGTCGTTCCTACACAAATGATACCAAACTGTAATCTTAGATATTTCCTTAAAGGAATACAATTTTCGAATACTTTCTGCCCTATTTTGTTTCTTTTGAAGTCCTCTTTCATATAAGATAGACTTACTTGGCTTCTTAACTAACCCTTTAAAGGAGAATTCGGCCGAAATATAAGGGCGTATTAGTCTAGTGTCTTTTTTATTATAGTATTCTTGATCCCATCAACAAGAGCACATTTCTGTTGGTATATTTTGTAGGGAGGGCTGAACGCGGTGATATGGACCGATGTTTTCATGGCGATCATTATTCTGGGCACCTGTATTGCCGTCATAACAATGGGATCCGCCGCCGTGGGTGGTTTTGCATATGCTTGGGGCGTCAATGCTGAGGCTGGACGGACTGACCTTTTCCAGTGAGTTATGACACACATGAATCAAAGCTATAAGTTCCACTTAAATTCAATCCTTTGCAAACTGTTTCATAGGAGCTGATGGTCCGACACGGATGTCGGTCGGAAGGAACTCGGGGCAAGAGGGGCAGAAAATCAAGTGAGGGCATTTTTTTAATAGTAGCGCTAATTGAGGGGCACTTATAATTTTATTAAAGGGGTACTTTTGTCAGTTTTCGAAAACGTTGGGGATGGTGCCCGCTGGCCCTGGTTCCTACACATGGCTTGGGTATAGAAGGGACTTTTTTTACAAATGTTTACTTTGTATGGCGATGTTTTGTGTCTTTGCGTGATTTTGTGAACGCCCCCCCCCCCCTCACTTTTGACTTATCCCCCACTTTCGGTAGGCAAATCTCGCCTATGGGTTTGAGATTGGGGAGCCAGGACCAATGGTCAGATGGTGGAAATTGGGCGAATCGGTAAAAGGCCTACTTTTAAAAATTACCACTTTGAAAATTATCGGAGGCCATGTCCCTTCCACCACGGCCCTCTGTTTTGGGCCCCTGGTAAATGACATGCATGTAATGTGTCAAATAAATACTAAATGTATGTTACAACTTCTATGTACTATGTAGGATTTGTGAGTGAGTGAATTTCTATTTAATAATGACCTAGAATAATTCCATATAACTTCCAAAAGGGTACCTCCAGCCCGTGTGCGGCGGAACCAGGGGACACAGGGTGCACGTTTCCCTCCCACTTTTATCAAACGTTTCAAAAGGGCCTTTTTCAGGGAGGAAGGGGCTCTTTTTCATAGAAAAAGTGCCCTTTTAATAGAAAGAATATGCCCTTTCAAACATTAGATTTATCTGATCTTTTTATTGAACTGTTGAAGAAAGTATACACAAATATCGTCCTAAAAGAGACTAAACTTGTGAATTTTTTCGCGCTTCCCGCGTATACAATATATATTAATATTTTCCTTAAAGTTAACTTAGGGGACCCAAGAGCCCTACGTTGGACATTTTTCTATATACCGCTAAAAAGGCAATCACATCTGCCTACTCTTGATTTCCCCGATAACACTTTGTAAAAACTCGTCATAATGGGACCTTGCTTTAGAATGTGTAAGCCACCCCAAAATTGTCTTGTCTGCTTGTGGCATCTTTGAAATTTAGCCCAGGGCAAAACTACTAATGAGGACTCAGGCTCTTGTCGTGGACTAACGTGCCCTCCCTCATCTTCTTTTCAAAGTTCAAAAAGTGCCCCTTTACAGAAATAAAACTTGAATTTTATTTTAAATATTATTGACAAGTCGCTTTATTTTGACTGATCTTTTTATCGACAGATTGAAGAAAGTAGTACAAACATTCAGACATTTCCTATGTACAAGCAACCCAAATTTCGATGGGGCACCTTAAATTTGGAGTCCGCAGTCCCTATAGCCACTGACTCACCTGCTCACTGAAGGCTGCATGATTGTGGGGTATCTTGTCTAATACATTCCGGTATACCAAGTTTAGTTGATTTTATGCAGCTGGAAAAATTATGAAAATTGTCCTGGCGGTTCTATTTTCATAATTAGCGCGGATACCAACCTTAGTCGGGCAGAAATGTAGAATGTCGGATGCATGGTATCAGAGTATATCTCAGTCACGCCCGACTCAGCTAGATTTTCGAATCACTCCTCCCAACCGCCGACTCGGCACATGATGCTGACAACATCATACTTGGGCACTAAGTCGGGCAGAGATGTAAAATGTCGGGTGTACTTTTTAAATCGGATATACATCTTGCCCGAAAAGTTATATCAGAATCATGTCCTGCCGACTCGTCTAGATTTAATCGGGAGGACATGATTATGATATATATCAGTATATAGGCTTAGGTATCAGAATCATGTCCTCCCGAATCGGCATCATGCTGACAACATATGTGGGTAGCTATTTGGGCAGAGATTCAAAATATTGGATGTCTGGATGTTCTGTTTAAATTAAAGATACCTCTCAATCATGCCTAAATCGTCTAGATATCAGAATCATCTCCACTTGACTCGGCATGATGCTGATTGGGCTCGGGTTGGGCAACTGCATGCAGGCGACGTATAATAATATATACAAAAATGCCCGCCCACTAGAGCCCTGATGATCATAGGCCATTTTTGGGCATCAAAAACTAGAAATCTGGTCTTCGCCCCTGTACCCTATCAGAGCTGCATCCATGAGCCCAATAATTGTGGCTTAATTTTTAGGGGAAATTTCTTGTCTGCCTGTTTAGAAATGGTAACCCAAATGCGTATCAGATTCTAACATTAGAATTTAGAATTGTCTTCATTTTATCAATCATATTTTGGAATTATGTCTGTTTGTGAAGATTTTAAGCCATTTTGGGGCATGAAAAACAAGAAATCTTCAAACCGTGGCTTCACCTATGAACCCCTACACAATTTCCCCCAGCTTTTGTCAGTTTTCAAGGGAAATGTCTCTGTCTGTTTCGAAATGGTAACCCTATATAATACTTCTCTGAGTATGCTTTAACATGAGAATTTGAAATTGTCTTCTTATTATCACTTAAATTGTCCAAACTTTATTAATTTGTCTTGATTTTCTGACATTTTAGGGCATCAAAGATAATAAATCTTCAGAGCATCCGGGATTTCGCCCCTGGACCCCTTCAAAGGGGCTTTTAAGCGAGATTCTTCTTTCTGATCCCTACTCTTGCTTCGCCCCAGTTTACGACAATTTACATTTTGGAACTTTGCGTTGATTTTCAACCATTTTGGGGCATTAAACACAAGCAATCTTCAGACCAGGGCTTCGTCCGCATGAATTTTGCCCGATTTGTTTTAAATTCAGGGGAAATTTCTCCTACTGTCCTATGCCTGCTTAAAATGGTAACCCAAATGATTATCCAGTTATATGAGTAGATTTTAACATTCGAATTTGAGTTTTTTTTTTTTTCTTTTTCTTTACTTACATTTTAAAAAATTGTGCTGATTTTAAATCATTTTTAGGGCATCAAAAACAAGAAAACTTCAGAGCTTCCGTGGTTTTGCCCGTGAACCCTTCAAATTAACAGATTAAGTTTTCGTGCATGAGTCCCATATTTTTGCCCGAATTTTGTCTATTTTCAGGGGAAATTTCTCCTCTCTGCCTGTTTAGAAATGGTAATTTGTATCCGAGTAAATATCAACAGTAGAATTTAAAATAGTCTTCTTTTCATTACTTACATTTTTTAAATTTGTGTTGATTTTAAACCATTGTCAGGCATCAAAATCTAGAAATCTTCAGAGCTTTCGTGATGTTCCGTTGATCCAAGATTCCAGGGCTTTGTTCATGAACCCCACAATTTTTCACGATTTTTATTTTCAATTTGCAGGGAAAATTTCCACTCTGCTTGTTTCGAAATAGTACTGACCGAAATACTTATCTAGTTATCTGACTGTCTGAATAAATTTAAACTGCATGAGAACTTGAAGTTGTCTTCTTTTCATCACTTACATTTTGGAGATTTGTGTTGATATTAAACCATTGTGGGCATCAAAATCTAAAAATCTTTAGAGCTTCCGTGGCTTCGCTTGTGGACTGTTGGACCCAGGCTAATTCCAAAGCTTCGCCATGAACTCCACACTTTTTCCCGAATTTTCTCAAATTGCAGGGAAAATTTCCCTTCTGCCTGTTTACTGCTTTAGAAATGATAACCCTGATAATTATCTGAATAGATTTTAATATTAAAATTTAAAATTATCTTTTTTTCATCAATCAAATGATATAACTTTTTGTTGATTTTAAGCCATTTTGGAGTGTCAAAACAAAAAATCTTACTGTGATGCATAGGCTACAGGCTGGCCGAAGGGGGAGGCAATTGCATTGTGGTCCCAATGACTAATACATAGCAAAAAGCAAGAACAGGGTCAAACTGGGTCCGGAGCTACCACAATCTCATGATGATCTTAATGAACAAAAATGCCTATACTGCTATATAGTTTTTTGTTTTTTCCTCTTTTTGTCTATTTTGCGGGAGCCTGAACCACACCAATAAAGCTTTTAGAAGCTGGCAGGTTTATTTAGACATGCTTTCAATAGTATCTAAGAATCTCATCACTGTAGTCATAATACATATATTCCATCTTGCAGGTTTCCGTTTGACCCCACTGAGCGTCTCACTTTCCCAGGTCTCTTTATTGGCAGTTTTTCAGTGGTTTGTCGATGTGGGGTGTAAGTAACACCTCCGTTCAGCGCTTTCTCGCAGCAAAGTCCCTAAAGGATGCTCGCTTGTAAGTTACTTACGAACATTACAGGCTTCAGTCACAACCTAACTAAGCTATAGCTTAGGCCTCGTATCAACAGGGGCCTCAATCTGATCATTAGAAAGAACAACAAAAGTGAAGAAAAATTGCATTGTATGTCATTTTATATGTTTTAATTGAAATACATCATCCAATTAATCAATCTACAAATTTCTTTTTGCAAAATTGTTTTTGTTTTTCTGGTGCCTTATAAACTTGTTCAGCGTAGGGCCTCAATAGGCCTATGTCTTAAACCGGCCCTGCTTAAGAATATCTATATGAAAATATATTCAAAAGGCGCACGGCGTTTTGAGAAAGATTTATATCCTTTAAAAGGAAGCTTGAAGCAAACAGATTTATAACAGGCTTTTACAGCTGTTTGTTCACTTCAATATACGACACCCATCTTCTTCGATGATGACGTATTTAAAAATGGCTCCGGTTTTTATCCAGCTCATGGGAACTAGACTTTGGAAACTGGGCAAATCTGTAACTTAAATTTGTTACTTATTCTTGTTTTTGAGGTTTTTACGTTTACTTGTTTGAAGTATAATTGTGGCAATTTACCACTCTAGTCTAGAACTGTCAAAAATGATAAAACAATGTCATCCTTCTCACCCAGAAAGTCAAATTGCTTACCCATTTTTCAGGCAAACTTAGTTACGGTACTATCTTCTTTATACCCGGTCACTTTCGGATTTTTTTTCCTTTCAGATCAATGATTATGAACGTTCCCATGGTGATCGGATTGATCATCCTGTGCTGTTTTGAGGGCGTTGTTATGTTTGCCTTCTATAATTCACCAAGTAAGTTTCAATTGATATTGTAGGTATACGTGGCAATGGGTAGCTCATATGGTATAGGTGGTGATGTGAAGTGTGTGACTATTAAATTAAAATATTTACAATTGAAGTTGGTCTTAATGGATTAGTGACCGTGGTCAGGCAAGTTCACCTTACTTGAAAGAGGACTTAAAAAGAAACAAAATGGTGAAGAAAGTGCACTACTTCAATTTCAAGATGAACGGGTTGCAGTTGTCTTTTTTTGTACATGATGACTTGACAGGGACATGCCGATTAAATTAAAACATTTGCAAAAACAAATCCTTAATCCCTAGTCATGTTAATAGTCTCAAAGGATTAGTTCGGTGGTCAGACAAGTTCATATTATATAAAAGAGGATTTTAAAAGAAACAAAATGGTACATAAAGCATACAAAATCTTCTTCCGTTACGGATATATTTATATGTAAAGTTTTGTATAATTTCTGTAGAAACGATTAAAATCAGACTAATTGTGACGTCACATCCTCAGATTTCTCAAATTCTTTATGTATTCTATCATACTTAAATTGTCCTGTTTTTGTGGCTTAAAAGTAATTGGATGTCAGGAAAGTAGTAAAACAAAATCTAGTAAGCGTGATAATAATTTATCGTATCACCTGAAGAAAGCTCGAGGAATTATAATTCAAAAATTAAAGAAGGTTAATAAATTCTCTGTGAGGATTAGGGCGCCAACCTTCCATGGTAGATTGAATACACCCAGCCATTTCTACACAGATAAGACAGATTCTTTAAACTTGAATATCTCTTGAAGGGAAGAAGATCTTGAGTAAGTTTATTCATTAGTTTGTTTCTATCAAAGTCTTCTTTCATATAAGGTAAACAAGTAAGTTTATTATGAATACCTTACTAGGTTTTATTTTACTGTTATACATTCCTGACATATCCAATGGTTTTTAAACCACAAAATCTCATGAAAAATATAATATAATGCATATATATTTTGAGAATTGTGAGTATGTACCGTCACAAGTAGTTTGATATCAGTCGTTTATACAGAAATGAGACTGAATTTAATATTTCTTTAACAAGAATATAATTTTTGACATAGTTGACCACTGACGTAATTCTTTGATATTATTAAGGAAACTCTTAATTGATTTTTTCTTACTTGTAGACGAAGCTGGTGAGATGAGGGCTCCACCAAATATAACAGCACCAGATCAGGTAAGCTAGATCAAGCAGTATATATGCACACATGTGGCGCAGCAATGTGTTGGGTGCGGCATGGGTAAATCCCACGGGTCCTTAGCAAATTTGCAATTTAAGGGGCCTGAGCAATACCGCTCTGGATACGCAAACACTGGAACTGAATGCCAATTTCTCGACGGGACCTAAATACCATTGCGGCACTTTATCAGTAGTGGAGCTATATGTACATAATTAGGCTAAATGACTATACATGCACAACAATTTAAAGCATATATTTGGAAACTATAAAGGCTGGGATTATCCCATATTATTATAATCGTTTTAATTTGTACTAATGGAATCGCTTTAAGCCTCTACTGAATTTTCGCCGAATGCATCAGCCCATGTAATTACGCACACTAGTGCACTATCTACCTATGGAACCCTTTTGAGACACCATGCTCCTTACACAGTTAGGTAACAAAAATATTTCAGTGCATGACAGGCATAAGGCGAGATATAAGTCGATCCGAAATCATTATACACCCTCAATTTTTCTGGCAATTTGCGACCTGAGGCTCGTGACGTCATTGTAGAAAACTTAAAATCGGGTGAAATTTACCTTTCTCGCAATATGGGGCTAGTATGCCGTTTATAGAGGCGCAACAAAAGGGTGTTTAAAGTTGGGTCGCCCTTCTCAACCAATTATTGCGCCACTGATTATTCTGATGTTAGTTTCCTACAAGACATGCTAGATATCAGGTGTTTGTGATGCAAGCACGACATACCCATGAATTCAGAAATGCTTTCGTAGTTGATATAAATCGGTACCTCACTAACTTATTTCTGAAAAAGGACATGATGGTTTACCTTAGGTTAAATGCACAAATGCTATAGACCTTTTCAAATCTGAATCGGCATTTTCCGGGTAAATAATTTAAATAATTTCACATGGCCGAGATTCACGTGTCCATATCGTATACCGGAGGAATCTTATTGACCAATACAATACTGGAGAAATCTTGGCCGTCTGCACAATTTACTCACGGTGTGGGACCAAGCGTATGAAAAAATGTTTTCAAGCGCACGTATCATACGTGCGTTATACATGAAGGAAATAGGCGCGCGTATTGCTGCTTACAGTTTTTCTCAAACCTGCGCCTAATTGGTTGGGGAACAAAGGAAAAGTTCCCCCAGCATTTGATTGGTCGAAGTACTGAAGAAATCACGTTCTGCTGAGGTTTAAAATGGTTTATACTGAACAGACTGCTGAATGGAAACACATTTTGAAGCATTACACATCAGAATAATTTAATTTTTTCCAATTCCAAAATGAAGACGT
The DNA here is from genome assembly GCA_020152595.1 of Chiridota heheva. Taxonomy (NCBI): domain Eukaryota; kingdom Metazoa; phylum Echinodermata; class Holothuroidea; order Apodida; family Chiridotidae; genus Chiridota; species Chiridota heheva. The sequence continues at coordinate 935,393 of JAIGNY010004285.1, forward strand.
ACCGGATAACTGAATTTGGGAAGCTTTTAGGACACTGTCCCATCAGTTTCAGACTAAAGAAACGATAAAAACTACTTGCCACATGGCACCGTAAATGTTGCAAAGTAAAAGCCTGCAAAGAAAAACCGGATTATGTTGTAGCCCCACTCCCCCTGTTGGGTATAGCTTCATTTTTAATATCATTTATACTTTAGATCCTCATCTACTTTGTGAGCGAGCAGTTTGGAGGTATACCATGTTTCCAAGGTCTCTTTATATCATGTCTTGTGGCTGGAGCTCTCAGGTATGCTTTTGTTGTTTACGATATCGTAAAGAAAATTATGTTACATAATAAGTGGTGTCAAAAATGACGCAGGGCCGTATAGGAAGGGTCATCTATCAATGGAAGCATATAATGTAGCACAAAATTTACCGATAATGTAGTAAATTTCATAGCCAATTATGTAGCAAAAAAATCACTGATAATGTAGTAGTTATATCTCTGTGGTGTAATTTGTGTTACATTATCGGTCGTTACTACATTATCGGTAAATATTTTGTTACGTTATCAATCGTTCGTTATTGGGAAATTTCTACATTTATCAGTTGTAACACCCCGAACACCTCAAAAGAGATATATCGCGGAATATGATTACAGTGCGCCAAACAAAGACGTGTAGGGTGTTCAACTAATGAAATAATTTGTCAACATTAATTTAGTCCCTTCTAAATGCTTAACATGTCATTGTATCAATATATTAGCGTACCCTTAGAATATATTTACGCTAATTATTATCATAATTAATTTCATTCCGAATTTGCTGTATTATTTACGGTGAGTAGAAGCTATCTGGCAACAAATTGATTAACTCACTAAGGACTGCTCCCGCAATATATGACATCACTTCGATTTATTTTGAGAGCAGATCGTCACTTTACGATAAGCCACCCTAATTTAGAGTTAAAACCACTCTATACGGTATATATACGAGTTTAAAAAAAAAAAACTACTACTTGTACCATATGACTATTTCAGCTAAGGGGACGTTTGACCCATTGCAATCAACCAAAGAGCTCTTTGAATCAACCATGAAACCTGCTCATTGGGAACATTAGCAGTGGCCTGAATTTGACCGTTTGCTGATAGGTTAAAGGAATATTCATATGCATATGTATCGTAGCGGTACATTAAACAGTAAAGGATCAAGAATGTGAAAAGCATGCTGACATCTTGTTCCGTTTAAGAGTAATTGCATTTCAAAGATTTCACCAGTCTGCCAGTGCGTTGAAAGGTGACAGTGCAGTATATTGTGGGAAGTCATACTATCATACATAAAGATTCAAGACAATTGTTTATGTATTTCTAGAAAACAAAATATATATCGTTCTTTTATTTAGAGTACAAGATACATGAAGAAATCATGTTCTAGTAAAGTGTATATTCTAACCCAAACAAAACTGATTCCAATAATTTAGAAGTGTAGGAAGAGGCAATTAATATTCAAAGATATACATAGCGTTCACATTGTCTTGCGTATGTTTTGCTATATCCATCGGGGATATTAGTATAATAACACACCTTCCAATCGGGGACGACCAACCAATCGGGGACGACCTACCAATCGGGGACGACCTACCAATTGGGGACTACCTACCAATCGGGGACTACCTACCAATCGGCGACGACCTACCAATCGGAGACAACCTACCAGTCGGAGACAACCTACCAATCGGGGACGACCTTCCAATCGAGGACAACCCACCAATCGGGGACGACCTACCAATTGGGGACGACCTACCAATCGGGGACGACCTACCAATCGGGGACGACCTACCAATCGGAGACGACCTACCAATTGAGGACGTCCCAGTTGGTTTCTATGCAGATTTGGGTTCTCCAGGGTGAAACAATATGCAATGCAATATATGCAGACTGTATTTTAAAATATTCCAACAAAACAAAGTTAAAACTGTTTAAAACACTGGCACTACATGTATTACTTTATAGTTGCGAAACATGGAAAATGATTAAAGGAGATAATAAAGTAATTGACATATTCCAGAATAAATGCCTGAGAAAAATAATGAACATCAGGTGGGAAGAAATGGTTAGCAATAGAGAACTGCTGAATCGCACAAAAATGAGACCCCTAAGTAAGGAAGTACTGAGGCGACGATGGACATTCATCTATATATTAGGCAGAAATACGAAGGAAAGACCCAAGCAATCACTGCAATACAGCTTTGACGTGGTCAGGTGGTCACCTGAAGGACGTAGGAAGCGTGGAAGGCCCAACACTACATGGCGGTGCACAGTGGAAAAGCAAGTTCGGTGAAGGCCCTATGTGCCACCAGGCACGCGGAGGATAGGTGAAGGTGTTTTAAAATATGTGTCCTTAGGTATATTCCAAGAGTAAAAAAATCTAGGATGTCCCCGGTTGTGTTTCAGATTGCATACTGTCCACAGTTGGGCGAATGAACTCATCATCTGTGTCCCCGATTGGGATCTTATATATGGTCTCGGTGCATACACACGTGTCTCCAGTTAGTATTTTCTAGATTGCATTCCTGTTATTAAAAGGAAAACGATAAGTAATAACAATGGGTTGTGAAATCGTAATCAATGCATCAACTAGCATCTCATTAGGCTAAAAAATAAAGTTCAGGTACGATGTCCTCAATTTGTTAGCTTCCAAACCAATGTCTACGATTGGGACCTTACGCGCGTAAAGGTGGCTCTACAAGTGTGACATCTCATTGTACACTGCACCGGTCACTTTTCAAAACATTAGTGAAATGATCTTTGAAATGTAATACCTTCAAAAGGGGAATATTTTTTACAATTTGTGTCTTTAACAGTTCCCTGTCAAATATATGAAAATTAACATAGGAATATGACTTTAATATCATCAGGGAGCTATCCATGTAGCAGTTTAGATGTTATCATCCAAGGGCGTAGGAATCGAAGGGTGGGGGGGCAGTCCCCCTGTCCCCCCTTCCCCTCACTTCTCATATACAAAAAAAAAAAAACCTTATAAGACTTATTTATACCCACTTTAAATAATGTAACTTTATAGGATATTGTCATATGTTCTAATTTTCTCGATTATGTTGATTAAAAAAAAAAATGTAATTTCGATGGAGACTTTATTACTTCTTAGCACCCTCATAATCATTTTGAGCTGATCGAAGCTGTATTATACATAACAATGTCACTTGTTCATTCTTCTTTGGAAAAAAAGAAAAAATGCCAAAAGCGCCAAACATGCCCAAGGAACCATGCCAAAAACGAGGCTTCTGGGTGGGGATGGGGTCGAGGTTCTTGGAGAACTAAAGCTTCAGCCAAAAAAAAAAAAAAAAAAAAAAATGTTCCTACGCCACTGCTATTATCTAACGTGTCATACTTGATTTTAAAATGCTGGTGACACGTAATTGTAGGTCTATTGTATAATGCTTGGCTGGATATCGCATTAGAAGAATTTTATCAGAGGATCATTTCAGTGGCCGTATATTTCTATCTCGTATGAAAGAGGGTGAAAAGACAAACATATAAAGTACCGAGATACCTTACCTTGTTCCTTTCATGAGATAAAACACCAAGAGGACATGACGTCACTTTAGTCATAGCATGGTGATAAACAATCCTGTCCGTGTGCACGTGTTAATGGCGCAAACATTAGTAACATGAAAAGGTGTATCACAACCAGTATGTCTATAAGCAAGGACGGAGAAAATCTGACAGACAGTTCGTGTCCCCCTTGACCATGGAGGGTAGTTCGTGTCCCCCTTGACCATGGAGGGTAGTTCGTATCCACCTTGATCGTGGAGGGAAGGTTTTGCCCCATGGACGAAGTAAAAGGGGAGATCGACCCAGATATCTCCTAGTGCGAGCGTCTTTGATTATAATCAAGTTCATAATAAGGTATTATAAGTACAATAAGTTCTGATTTCACTATCTCCTTGAAATTATATTCCACTGTTTTCTGTTGCAGCACTATTTCCTCTGGTTTGAATGCCATGTCGGCTGTGACGTTAATTGACATCATTAAACCTTACCGTGAGTGGCGGGATCGATGTACAGGGAGGAAGCGCAGTTACAGCGATGCAAGAGACACGAACATATCAAAAGTTATCAGTGTGTATATCATACCATTTTGTAACATGGTGGCGTAAGAGCAGGGGAAGATCTAACTCTCGATTCTAACTTTTCATGTGACGTAGCAAGGATATCTGACCTCTACCCCTCCTTCATTAAATGGTGTCCCTAATCCCAAGATACAATTTGGCAATTTCCCCAAAAATCTTTTAGCCGTGGTTACGGTGATGGCTCTGCTTGTCTGTACAAACCATTCCCTATATACTATTGTTTTATTAGTTTTTGCAGTTCTTAGTTGCATATTCCCACATTTACAAGTAGTACTTCAGGTTAGAATTATTGTATTCTCTGTTTCTATAGTTACAGTGTATGGAATGGTTTCCATGGGCCTTGCTTTCTTGTGCATCACGCTTGGTACTCTTTTCTCCTTGTTCAACACTCTTTTCGGCGCCACCGGGGGTCCTTTGTTAGCCTCGTTCACGTTGGGTATGCTTTGGAAGCGATCAAATACATTGTAAGTATAATTAGTTTTA
>JAIGNY010004285.1:945000-1040000 GCA_020152595.1 Chiridota heheva
TCTGCATCATTTCCTTTTATGTCTCTTTAACTGTTTCCCTGATTCATTTCCAAGCAGTTTTATTAATCAGTGATAATTTTCCTAGAGATATATTCATTTATTGATACAAATTATCTCCTCCTTCCCTACTTTTATTTGGAATTCCTCTTTTCGTGCTCTTATTCATGAGTCAAAGTGTTTTATTATCCGTTACTGCGAAGTCCTTAAGAGATGTGCAGTGGCTCAGTGCATGGTTAAAGGGTTTTGCTCGTATGAAAAAAGTTACCGGGTCCGATTCCCTACACGAGCCCTGCATTGTGTCGTTGAGCAAGACACTATACTGTACTAGCTCCCACTTCACTCAGCTGTAAATAAGTACTAGCATTGGTGGGGAGTTAACCTGCAATGGACTGGCGTCCCGTCAGAGGGAGCCATGTGTTCTCATTCGGGAAAACCGGGGGAAAGCACTAATGGTTTGGACTCGTGGAATTAACTTACTGCCAAGCCCAGTCTCAGTCTCCCTTTGATGATTATATCTCTTAAAGGAGCTGACGGCCGAAAAATGAGGGCGTATTAAAGTTGAGTCTCATATTAAATCGAATACCTTTCTTGCACCCAGCGTACGGAATATCATGAACGCTACTAAATCCCAACCCGAGTACTCGAAATTTGTACGTGTTTGACCATTGACTTTTTTGGAATTTGTTCGCATGTTCGCGATGCGTGAACATTTCTGTAAAAACAGACCGTGTGATGCGGTTTATATTGGTCAAAATCTACATGAATTGGCAAAACCTGACGCCCTCCTCACTTTTAAACCGCCAATTTTTTTAATTTAATTTAATCGCAAACTTTTTGCCTGAAGAAAAGACAACATGGAATACTTAATAATCCTTTACGGCCCCAGATGTTGACCGGCCCTCCAAAAGAGTTTTAACTCTTTTGTTTGAAATTTTTCTGATGTTTAGTAAACAAGTAAAGATGTTTTTTTTTCACTTTAATTGATAGTACATCACGTATGAATAATACATAATGAGGCAATTGACACATATAAAAGGTGACATTCTCGGTCAGGGACCAAGGGCTTAGGAAGGGTCACCTCTCTATTTTAATGATTGGAAAATCTCCTTTACTAATGGGAAAATTTCTTCATTTTCCTGAATTTTTTTCCAATTCTCGAAAAAATTTCTTCAATTTTCGTAAAATATTCTTTGGTTTTGGGAAATGCTGCCGAATTGACCCAAATTTCCTAATTTTATGTGAATAATTTCCCAATTTTACCACCCATCCGGGAAGAAAGAAATTGTACCTTGCCCCCGCTTTCTACACCTCTGTAAGGGATGTGAAACACTCTTGACTCTAGAAAGCTTTGCTCCAATGACTGACTTGAGACTGGCCCCAAACTATTTTCTTTCCCCGGCCACAACAAAGCTTAATCCAGCCCTGGTCATATGGCCCACCGGGCAATGTCCGGTGTAACGCTTGATCTGATGGGTCACTTGGCTGGAGGAAGCAAACAAAAAGATCAGATATCAACCCATGTACGTATGCCTGCACGAAATGTTTTCGATACTTGATGGCCAACTGATCGCATCGCCAGTGGAAAGTAAAATGTCACATTGTCTTATTTAAAATCTAATGATAAATAAAGCGAAAGCCTACCCATACCATATACACACGTGAACAGTGATGAATTTCTACATGTAGCATTGCGCCCAGGTTGAGTATTTTTAAGCCCAGAGCCTAGAGGCTCACCTGGTCTTTCAAAAGAAAAGGGAAGAAATCGAACAAGATCCCTTTACAGATTTATCACCCACGTAGTCGGCAACATTGCCGTCATAAAAGTTACCAGACGATAATAAAACTAATACTTTGGTCAATATTCAAATACACCTTCTTAAATGAAAATAATAATTTAGATTTAAGACAGTCCAAGTAGAACATTCCTCCCTCCCCCAGATCCTTTCACCTCAATCCCGATCCTCCCCCGATCTTTTACTAGATTTCCCTTAATTTTGATCCCGTCACTGCTTTGATGATCCCGTTCTCCTAATCCCTTCCTCCCGCCCTTTCTCCCGTCCTGCTTTGTTCTTGTCCCGGCCACTCTGTGCAATATCTCCATCACAAATGATATCCTCCTTTCCAATCACCGCGTCTCACTCTTCACCTCCAAACTCTTGGAGGTTGCCAATTTCACTATCCCCACTTCCAATTTTACCCCTCATAACTTCAAAGCCTGGTTCACCACCGACTGCAAAAAAGCCATCTCCCTCAAGGACAAAACCTCCGTCTCTTTAAAACCCACCCTCAAAACCGTGACAGCTTTCGCATCCTTAGAGCCAAAGCCAGGAAGACAATTAAACTCAGCAAAAAGTCTCCTAGGAAAGCTGTCTCATCCCTGGATCTCCAGACCGCCCCTCCGACTCCGAAGTCTGGAATATGATCCCTAACTTTAAAGGGAAAAGCAGGACTTATGTTGACATCAATTTCAAAAATTTGTTAGGCTGATCAGCAACATTTTAATCCTTCGATGACAACTCACATCACCCCCACTCTCCCCCCCCCCCCCCACATCTACTTCCCGACCACCAAAAGGCTTCTTCACCATAGTATAGTTTTAAGATGATTCTTTGGTTTTCATGAGTCCTTTTGCACATTCTCGAGGTGAGAAATCAGCCAGGAAATTTGGCGGGAAAAGGCCAATGCCAATGAAAATTCCATCAAGATTAGGATTCTGACCAGGCTGCAAGGCTACATCAAACTTCTGCAGAAGATTAGCAATGAATAGAAACAACTCTCTCAGAGCAAGGATCTCGCCGGGGCAAGTTCTCATCCCTGTATGGAAAACACGAATGATGAATTTTTACGAATGATAAATGAAAATAACATAGAATACTCTTTAATTCTAAACCGTTATTTCAAGGTCTATGATCATATTGCAATTTCTATATTGCTTGAAAGATTATCGTTAGCTGAGCTGACCACTTTGATTTTTTTGAGTTACAAAGTGATCAAAATTTGGTCATTTTTTACTTTATGTTAAATTTGTGATGTGCGACTGGGCAAAAAGTTTAAAATCTTTAAACCTTTAAACTTCTTTCCCATATCTTAATCACTGGAGATAATAAGAAATTCAATTGCTGCTAGAATTTGATTAAGGTATGGTAAAAACTGAAAACAATTTTGTCAAAATTTGCAGCACCACTTCAAAGAATTATGACAGATATCTTTAAAAAACAAAGGGGTACACATAAGAAATAGCAAGGTCGCTCAGTAATACATCACATATTTTCATACGAAATTGATGCAGGAGATTTCAAAATGCTGTAAATTTTGGTTTGAATTTTTCGTCCTGTATTAACAGAAATATAAGTTTTTAGCTTTGAGCCAACCTCGAATGCAATACAAAAAAATGGATATTTTCAGTACACTTATAAAAATCAATCATTAATGGAAGATTAAGCCATTTAATTTATTTTCAGAGGGAAAAAAAGAAAAGGTAGCATTATTTTCTGACTTTTTTTCTTGCCTATGATTATTGTGCTTCTTGATTGTACATTTTGCTGATCTTTATTACCTACGGGCTGACGGGAGTGCAGTAATGGTTAGGGCGTCGCTATCGTATTCAAAAGACACCGGTATCAAATCTCAGCCAGGGCGCTGTGCTGTATCTTTAACCAAGCCACTTTATCCATTTGCTCCACTTCACTCAGCTGTGAAATGAGTACCAGTTTCGGCTAGGGAGTTGACCTGTAATGGACTTGTTTTCCACCCAGGGGGTCAAGTACCCTCATCCACTTAGCACCATGGAAACCGGGTATTATCGCCGGTTCAATAAGCCCTCGAGGCTTGATGGGAATTCACTGTTTTAGTTTTTGTAAAAAAAAATCGCTGAAAAGTTGCCTATGGGTTTTTATTACCCTCAAATTTAAATATCCAACTTAAAAATCACGAAAAATGATCGTTTACAGAGGAAAAAATGTGTTTGAAATTGCCGGTTTTCATCGACAACCCCGCCCCTTCAAAAAAAAAAACCGTAGTGACGTCACCGCTTGATGATGACGTAAGGTTAGGCACCCATTTGTTTGTTTACAATCTGTTAGTGCTGCGTTTCCGCATTATAGCGTGTGTACAAATGGCTAGTAACAGTGACAGCTCCGAAGAAAATTCTGAACTTAAATTATCTTATTCAAGCTCAGAATTTGAAGGGAGCTTTTACAGTCGCGCACATAGTTGTTGAAGTAGTGCTTATTAGACCTGGAAAATAAGAGGCTCAATATTGAGGTAGATTTCGGACGAAATTTTACCCAATTGCAAACAAACAATATCACCAAAATATTTGATACCTTCGCGTTACGACATAAAACCATATGTTAATTTCAGCATAATTCAAGGTGTTAACTTAATTAGAATCATGAAAAAAGTTGCCGAAACGCCGCTCCCAGTTCGGTGCGGCAAACGGTGACCCAACGGCGAGTTAAAAGTCTGTACTGCATGTGTACATTGCAGTTGACTAGTGTAAGGCCGGTAAGACTAACGAGAGGCTTGAAATTACACTTGGCAAAGGGGTGGACTGGGGAGGGGGGGGGATTTGCGAGAAGATTAGAACACAAATAGAGGGGGGGGGGGTTAATACATGTACATCTATGGACTTTAAGATTTCTTCCTTGTTGTATCAACTTTTATGTAGTTTAAATTTAATCAAATTGGACTAATTGTTTTTGTGAAATATGACATGGAATGGAAGGTCTAGGGTTCAAGTAGGGGGCCTATATTCTTAAAAAAATTCAACAACTTAACGTTAGGTAACCTACAAACCTTTTTCCTTGCACGATACTCCGAAGAAAGCCTTGCCCTCTTTGCTGGCCTTGTTGAGCTGACAGTACTACTTGTACTAGGCCTACTTGTACTTGAACTTGTAGTTGTTGTAGGCCTAACCTTACTGCAACTTAAAACGGTAGCACTATGACTAGTAGTAGTAGTAGTAGTAGTGGTTGGACCAGGCCCAACGCTGGTGCTCTCATCTGGCCTAGTGTTATCTGTAACTAGTGTAGGTTCACCCATCATTTCTGAGGTGGCATCGTCACTTTTTCCTTTCTTTATAGTTGGTACCGATCCAGGTAACAAAAATGATTTTGTGCTTAGACCAAACGACATTTTTAAACGCTGGTCTAAGGGGAAACATTCTTCTGCAAAATGGTCTCCGCAAATAACACTCGACTATGTAACGTCGTTAGGGCTAAAGTCCTTCCGGGTAGTTTGCACAAATCTAATCCACAAATGTCGTTGTTTAGCGTCTTGTGGAAATCTGTGCATCGAAACACCTTTTACATTTTTATTGCTGCATCCACCAATGACACAACGAAACGGCTTTTTCTTGATTTTTCTTCAAAGAGCTAGCATATTACTATCATAGTATCAACAGTATCGTACAATCAGAATCACTGTGTCAGTACAGTTTACACACTAACTCAATACAATCAGCTAGTAATAATATTTGGCCCCAGTCTATTCACGTAGTTGCAAATGGGTGCCTAACCCTACGTTATCATCAAGCGGTGACGTCACTACGGATTATTTTTTATTTTTTTGGCCTCGATGAAAACCGGCAATTTCAAACACATTTTTTCCTCTGTGACGATCATTTTTCGTGATTTTTAAGTTGGATTTTTTAATTTGAGGGTAATAAAAACCCATAGGCAACTTTTCAGCAATTTTTTCTTCCATGGCTGGCCCTGTTTAACTATTTAACGTCAAATATTTGCTTTAATTCGGAGATAAAGTTTGGAAAAATAAATTTAAAAAACATCAGACATATATTTTCAACTTACCAATTCCAAAAGGGATTAGATAACGGTTCCTAACATATCGACCATTACTATCTATAAACCTATCTGGTTTAAAGACATCCGGATCCGGGAAGTATTCCTCATTACGATGGAGTCCCCATAAGTTAGTCAAGATCAGAGTGTTATGAGGCACAAAATGCCCTCTAAACGTGGTATCTTCCTGCACTTTGTGAAACACCCTAATGAAAAGACACACAAAATGTAAATTCCTCAAGGGCATGCTTTAAAGGAATAGTTCAGGAATCAAGCACGTCAATCTTACATAAAAGAAGATTTCAACAGAAACAAAATGGTGCAAAAGGCATTCAAAAATCTTATTCCGTTAAGGAACCACTTAAGTTGAAGGTTTGGTATCATTTGTGTAGAAACGACTAAGATCAAACTAGTTGTAACGTCACAGCCTCAGATTCCTCAAAGTCTCATGTATTCTTTTATATTTTTTTCCTGCGATTTTGTGTCAGGAAAGTAGTAAAATATAATCCAGTGAGGGTATTTATAATTTACCATCTGAAGAATGTTCCTGGGGAAATAATCAGAAAAGTAAAGAAATTTGCTTTGAAATACATTAACAATTGTAAAGAATGTGAGGATGAGGGCTCTAACCTTCCATAATAGTTTTACTACACCAGTCATTTCTACACAAAAATAGAGCTTAAACTTAAATCCTTATCGGAATTGTTTCTTTTAAAGTCCTCTCTCCTATAAGATTAACTTGCTTGACCACTGAACTAATTCTTTAAGCATCAAACTATTCAGTTCACAACAAATAAAACACATCAATCGTGGAAATGGTATATTAATGATTGGAGTGGATTCTGGGTACCGGGCGCCAGAGACAATGCGTCTGAGGATAATTAGCTTAAATTACTTACTTTTTAAAACGTTTCGAAAATTTCTGATGACGATTTTCACATTTTCGGAAATTGAGATTCTCATTTGTATGCCTACGGTGCGATACGAGATTTCGGTTACTTTCGGCTACGACTGTAGCTTATAAGAGATTTCATTTACATCTATCGATTGAAAGATGCGAGTAGACTAAAAGTTGCATTCTATTATAAGAGAATGTAGATGTTGAATGTCCTTCGTCAGTTCGTGGGTGCTTTATTTGTTACTATTTTTCTTTATCAAGAATAGAACGAAAGTGAATCTTACCGAGCGGAGATACCGTTACATATCGAAGAGATTCTTGAATAACAGCTTTAATGTAAGGCATGCTTTCCCTGTCCTTCAACCGTGGATGCCGTTCGTGCCCAATCACTTCGTCGATCTCCTTTTGCACCTTTGCTTGAATCTCGGGGTGGAGGGCCATCAATAATACGGTCCAACACAACATGGTAGCTGTGCTCTCCAATCCAGCAGCGAAGATATCACCTGCAGCACCCTTCAGGGAATTCTCCGTCAGAAAAGTTTTCCCACCATTAGTTGATGTATTCTTTTCAATTTCCAAGAGGTATAGATCAATCAAATCACGTGGGTTGTTGTTGTCAATGGTGTTTTGGTGCTCTTTAATCGCGCTGTGACATTTGTCCTCAATGATTTGAATGCACTTGGCAATATCTGTAAGTGATTTTATGGGTAAGATACCTTTGCGAGCTAATATTTGAACAATGATCGGTGTAACAAACAGCATTTTGATGCTCAAACTACGAGCTACTTGGTCAGATGCATTGATTTGCTTGTCAATGGCCGTGTCGTCGTAATGGTAACGTTCCTGTGCGTAAAGTGGAAAAGATTTTTAAATGCAAAATATCTGATAGCCACTTGTAGCAGCTACCCTTCAGTAAGAATATTACATTGTCAAGTGATCGCTTAATCATACCTATGCAAAAGTCATAGAAAAGCATTTACATTTGAAAAATCACAATCTTTATTCAGTTTTGGATGGCTAAAGTTTTAGGATTATAGAACAAACCACAGTAAGCATATAGACTTAACGGATAAGGTGACTTTTTGAACTGGTGTATATTTCCACTTCATTTACTTATCCAGTCTTTTCACTCTTTTCTTTGGGACTTAAAAAAGTCCATAATACTAAAATATATATATATATCCTAAAACAATTAATTTCATGTTAAGGCACGATTCGATGACGACGGCGACAATAATAAGACACTGATGATAAAGACGGTGCCGATGCTGCTGCTGCCCTTGATGATGATCATATCGTGTACATCTGCTTAAAAATCATGCAGATATGTCCACTTTCCTCCTTGCTATGAAAACACATTTTATATACCAGCTGCACTTATGATTCAGAGATTAATTGGTTCTGTAAACAATTTATACCCGGAATATTTATATTTACCGTGCATGAGTGACATCAAACGTCAATGGTGGTCAATTGTTTTTTAATGAACCGCCGAAAATGGCCAAAAACGGCGGTTGGGGAATAAAGGAGATGTACACCACATTATGATGCTAATATTGATGATGATATAGATGACGATGTTGTTTTTGATGACGGCTTTAATGATGTTAATAATGATGATGATGACGATGACGACGACGATAACGACGACGATGATGATAATGATTGGCTAATGGTGATGATGGTGTAGATGACGATGTTGTTTTTGATGACGGTTTTGATGAGGATAACGACGACGACGATGTTGATGATGACGACGACGATGGTGACGATAACGACGTTGATGATGATGACGGAGATGATGCTGATGATAAAGATGGTAACGAGGATGAGATCAAATGAAATACACACCTTAAACATCGTAGTGACGAGAATATTCGCGACTGCTTTCATGAAAAGATCGAAAGGAAAGAATGGCTTCTTGTTGAACCGCTCACTCATGTATGTGCTGAGCTCCTGAAATTCTTCGGCTATCATGTCGTCGTATGATTTACCGCAGAGTCCAGGGGCATTCAAAACTTGACAAACAAAACCTCGTATTTCCTTCCATTTTTTACCGTATGGTAGTTCTGCAAAACCTGAAATGGGAAAGACGCACATTTACACCCGGCTCATTGCATTATCCAATTAACTCTGGTATATAGATGTAGCTATGAAAACACTACAAAACTGTTCTCCCATTTGGGAGAACAGTTTTGTTCTCCCGATCGGTAGAACAGTTTTGTTCTCCCAATCAGGACTCACAGTTTTGTTTTCCCGATCGGGGAATCCTTTACAGAAGTATCCAATGCTGCAATGCATCTATCCAAATTTAAAGTTTGTGTGGAAATAACATAAGTATTAGACACATTTTGAGCGCGGGAACCTCAACCATTGTGAAGGGGTAATTTTTTTCTTCATAATTTGAAATAATGGCATATGAATTATTTTTTCACCGTGCGCTCTAAAGTTCACCGTGAGGTTTTCGAGAAATTTGAAGAAAAGTGATGAATTTTTATTATGTGTTACCGTTGAGCAGTCGCGTTTTCTGAAATTATGAGAAATAATTTGGGCATTTGTGAAAATTATTTAGCAATAACTGCTTGATAGTAACGAACTTGTTTTATTTTCGCAAAATTGAACATGAACAACGCAAACTTTGTTACAAACCTTTAATGAAACGACTGATAACATCTATGACTGAAGCTTCACAACAAAAATGAGGACTTCCATATATCACTGTAAGCTTAGTGCACATGCTTGAGTCTCCCGAGTCTTGAGTCTTTTGACTCAATAAGTCCCCCGATCGGTGGTACGAGCCAAACTGATAATTAGTGACGCTAGAAAAGAGGCGTAGCAATCGGTGACAAGGTGCAAACTGACCCTGAGAGAATTTTGCTTTCAATTAAAAGAAATTTCTCGAAATTGAAGGAGATTTTCCGAAAGCAGCAACGTGTGATGGAAACTTAACGTACCACTTCAGTTGTTCTGCTTTTAACCGAAATGTGAAATGTTGTGGTTCTTGACCCGGCCACCCTGAGATGTGAACCGTCCCACGCTCCTGAGCCAGAAGATTAAGTTGGGGTTGAGAGTAACTATATTAACTACTCTTAACAATTAAACCGCTCAAAATCCAAATACGATTGGAATTTTTTAAGAAGAATTGTAAAATGCCAATAAAGCATATTTAATATTTTTGAAATGGTCTACCCCGAACAACCGAAGTCTTGTCCATATTCGAGTGTTGTTGTTGTTGTTCAATCTTTATTTTAATCTTTTCGTAATATGTACAATTAATTCAATTAATATATACAAGCAATTAAATAATTGGAAACTAAACAAATAATCGTAAATAGCACAGATTGTCAGTTATGTTGAAAAGAAAGAGGAGAACCTTCAGAAAACTATTAAAAGCTTGTGATTAAAGGTTCCCCATGTATAACAAGGGACCTTTGATCACAATCTAGCTTGTGATTGCAGCTTGAATAACCCAAAACAGTTCATCAAATTTGTGTTTGTCATTCATGCAAAAATGCAAATTACCTAATGGCGTGTCCATCCAGTCTGGTATATCGAAAACACGTCCGTTGAAAGTATTCGGGAATTTCCGGAACATTTCATCCATCACGTCTATATCCTCCGTAATCAAAGCATTTGTCGTTCCAATTTTACACGAAAACGTTTTTCCGTATTTTTTTGCCCATTCGTGGAAAGTACGATTAGGTCCTTTCTTCATGTCTAGCAGGTGGTAAATGCCTACGAAAGGAAGACCCGTGGGACCTGGAAACATTCGTTTGTTAGTCTTTCTCTGACGCATGAAGACGTACACTAAGATGGCTGCAATGACCCCCAATACAACTTCCATGCCAATAATTCCCATGTTGAAAATTCTAAAAGATACAAAGAAAGTTCGGAACAATAGACATAATGTAAGATCCTTGATACTACGAAAAACATGTTTTATAGCACAAACTTTGTGTTATCCTTTTAATGCTGCCTTTTTTGTATTTGTAAAATGTACGGAAGGGGGCCCTTGGAAACCCTTGCTTTCTCGTTCTTTTAATCTAATTTGGTGAAGACCTTTTGTTTCGCTTTCTGTATTTTGCGGCCATGATATGATGAGGGAAACTTTAAAGAATGGTCAGATGGTAGAGCATAATTTGGTAACGTTAATCCGTTAATGTTTCCCACCTCCAGCCCTGGGATAAAATCTAGCTATATAATAATAATAATAGCTGGTGCTTATAAAGCGCCTTTAACTCAGAAGAATCTCAAACAGTCAAAGCGCTGTACAATACAATAAAAATGGAAGAGAATAAACAAAAAAACTTAAAATTCATAAGTTACAAAGTACCGAACATTAGAATTGAAATGCATATTTAAAATGGAACGCAAATTTAAAATGGAAATGCAGATTTAAAAAAACATTTATGTAGAAATAGGTGTAAAAGAGTAAAAATGATTATGGTATACACAGAATACAAAAATATAGATCTACGGTCATTGTGTTAAAAGAAAAGTCTTAAGTTTGGATTTGAAGACAATTATTGAAGACGCAAGTTTAACATGCAAAGGCAGTTTGTTCCATTCGGTGTGAGCGGCTTCCGCTCACACTATAAGTCATCTAGATTTTCCTTTTTATGTATACAAATGTAGCGGGAAATTATCATTTGTGACGTTCATGCTCCTCGAGAGTGCAGAAGGGCATGTGCAGTTGGACTTCATTAAAAATATATTTTTTCTGGATTTTAACAAAATCTTTTCAAAAAAAATAAAATAAAATGTTAATCAGCCAAATTTTCTTGAAAGCTATAAGATACTAGAGATTGTTCCTTCCCGCACGTTATCATGCCCTATTTGCCCTTTCGTTATTATCTGCGCCACCGAAATATCGGGGAAAGGTCTGAAGATCATAATTCAAAGCACCTTATACCAACACCTGCGATCGCTGTCTTTCTGGAGACGTTTTGTTTGAATTTATGTAGAAAAGGATCGTATCTTAATTGTAAATAGAAATATTAACAACCGTAGCTTCAAAATTATGGTTAATAGTCAATAATGCAACATTTTGTAAGATTGAGAACAATAAAGGAAACAACGATGAAAAAATGTTTAAACATCCGTTAATATACAAACAGTTTTGGGTACAAGTGATTGCTAGAAGTGATATTAATAACTTTTACTTTTTGTAAATCTTAATGTATCTCGCTGAAATGCCTTTTGGGATTTTAGCGGTTTACACACATTTTATATGTTAGCAAATTAGTCAAATATAATCTTCGTGATATGCCGTAGGAAGGAATTCAAAGAAAATATTGTCATCAGGCAAAAAGTGAAGATCATTTTCGGTAAAATGCATCAAGAATGCGTCACTACTTCAAAGCAAAATTACCTATAAAGTTAAACAAACGTGGGTCACATGGGTGTCGCCAGGAGTAATCTGGGTCCCCAAAAGGTAAAACGTCCAGAAATGCTGCTAAAAGGTCCAGATGTGGTTCAAAAAGGTACAGAAATATTGCTAAAAGATTAAAGATTTTTTAAGTAAGTTTGGACAAAACTTACGCCATCAGCGCTTTTTTTCGCTCTACGAAGCCCCCGGCATGCCCGGGTTATCTTTAAAACTCGATGTTTCTAGAACGGAACGAGATTTCGAATAAGTTTCTTGGGGTTCTGTTCGTTGTTTTATTCTCCATCTTACAGAAGATAAATGTCAGACCTCTAGAAACTGAAAACTGAATCTCACCGGCAAAACGTAACTCTTAGAACTATAAAAAAACTTTAAAACACTTAAGTTAAGTAAACTCTTCTTTTCCTGACATGTTGACCGATGCGATCATCCTTGATCATAGTAATTAATATCTTTTCGAGAATTCTAATTTTTTGCAGTTTGTTTGCCTGGTTTGTATTATCTGTTTATCCAAAATATATAATATCAACAAAACGTAAATAAATACATTACAATTATCACAAAATACTTCTGCAGTAAAAAAAAAAATTCTTTCTAAACCACCATTTTCTGAACGTTGAAGCTTTCAAGCTTACAATATTTGTATGAAAGAACCATTACTTCCATTTGAGTACAAGAACCAAAAAAAAGGGCCACTTTGAGTTGCTGTCTTGTTACGGGCATGTCCAGCTTGATCGTCTATATGTTATACCTGCTCAGGTATAAATGGTGAATTATTTTGTTATATCATAAATTGAAAATAAAATAGTTCGTCCACATTACCTACTTATACGTCACACTGGAAAAGATCGGCACTTCGTTAAATGTAATAGTAATTTTCCCTGCAGTGTTGGCATAAAAACCCGCAGTTGAGCCACAATAGTTAGCAGATATATAAAACAGCTATTGGCAAGAAATGACTAAGTCTTACGTTATTACGTGCCGTGCAAGATATAACTGGGCACACCAGCCATTTGATTGTAAAACCAATTTACTGTAAAAGTTGATTAAGGCATTGAAAAGTGTTGGGCAATTCGGATTCTTTCTTACTGCTACCAGCATTTATGAGCGGAACAAATCACTTGTAACAAGTGGTTTTGCTTTCTGAAGAGAATTAAAGTTGCAGGCATCTTTTCATTAGTCAATTTTTTTTCAATTCGTAAATGTTTCTGTTATCATTATAAAGGAAACTTTTCGCGATGATAAGATGGTTCCAAATACAGCAGACGTATATATTGAATGACTAATTTCTAACCTGATCATGAGCCTTACACTTTTAAGGAAATGATTTTTGTTGTTGATATGATCATTGTGTTGGACATTACATGACCTTACATTGATGGCATTACATTTTACACCGCGAGGTCACACAGATCAAATGATTTAAAAAACAATAACTCCACAACGGAATAAAAAATCAACATGGTTTTTACACCAACGTGTTACTTTAATATTCCTTAACAATACTATATTTTTCGATAATCATAAATACCATTCAGCCATTGCACAGTGTTGCTACGTTCCTTACGTTCCTACGTTAATTCATAACCAATTAACTTGGCAGAATCATATTCCATTTGTAAGTAATATAAAATAAATTAGCATCATGCATGTATAAAAACAAATTATACCCACCCTGGGCCACCCGCAATGTAATCTTTTATACCAACACTTGTTTTATTCAATTAATTGACTGTCATATTGTATGGACTAAACTTTCTCGTGTCTATAGATGAACTGTATAAGCTCTAAAAACGCAGCTCCGTCATTGGTGCAAATCATCTTTTTTAAGGTACGTTTTACCTTGTTTTCTGTACTTAAAATGCTTGAAGTTCACAATTAATATGTATCAAATCGACATTTTTTTATACACCAGTGAAAACACTTAAATCTCCCTTCTAATTATTCATTCTCCTTTCTGTGAGCATCAATGGAATGGCTAAAGGGTAGCAGCGGGACAATTGCCCCCGGCGGAAATATCCCAAAAGTCGGCGGGAAAATTTACACAACTGAATATTCAGTATGTTGGATTGTTTTGGTAATCCCGATGAAAGAGATCGGTATTTTCCAGTTGTATACTAGTGAGATAAACACCTCACTCAGTAGGTACTACTTGCAAGGCAATACCAGAAAGCGTGACGTCATTCGGCCTATATTTCATATAGGCCGAAGGCCGAGAGTCGTAACTCTTATACCTACAGTGTTACAAAATCGTGATACTTTTTAAGTCACCCATCCATGTTGGTTCCAGGTGAGGGCAGTAGAGAGTGAAGCATTTCAAAAATAGAACATACCAAAGAAATGTATAAATTAAATATTCTAGAGAAATTGTTGATTTAAAAGCTTTTTACACAAGACTTAATTTTATCGTTACTTTTTGTGCACTTTTAGTTCAATAAATTTATAAGTCAGTAATATAAAAATTTGATTTTGACGTCATCATGGATCAAGTGCGAATTTTTTTTGACAAACCATGCACATAGTGCAGATACTTTTTGCGATACCGGTACGGTACAGTACGATGTCAATGTGTTTATTACTCATTGTTTTACGTCTGAACTTGGCAGATTGAAAGGTTAAAGCATTTTAAAGGAAATACTGCCTTACCTTGTCGAAGTCGTTATGCATTACGCCTAGGCCCTATCCTAGTTGGTGAAGGTCGGCCAACAGCATAGGCCTATTTAACGAAGAACGTTAGCGATGGGCCGGTGTGATAGTAAATTTTGCCCCTTGTAAATTTGGGCACCCCGGCCCTTATTTCCTAACGAGTGTCTAGTGAAATTGGCCCTCCGGACTGATTTGACTAGGTAATTTACTGGTGTGCCTGTACGGTTCCTTTAATTAATTTTGTGTACTGAACTTCACTGTCTGAAGTGATAAGCTAAAACCGAAGTTATTAATATTTATTTACGGAATACAGCGCCGCTGTACTCATGGAATTTTGCCCACGAACAGCAAATGGCTTCCAAAAAGCACTTCGGTGAAAAAGAAATAGAAGATTTTCTTCGATCTGGGCAGTACCCATCAAAATACACTAAAGAAAAAAAGCGTGCTTACGCAAAATGGCAGTGAGATTTACTGTGAAGGGAGAAGAAGGACTTTTTCTTGCAAAAGGGGGACAAGTTGTTGTCACGTCATTGAGCGGGAGAGAAGTAAATGCTTAACATTGCTTCATTGCGGTGTTGGAAGTAGGCCCTAGGTTTAAGTCTTAACAGTATACACATTCCTCATCTCAGTACGATTGAGATTGTGATTGCGGCCCACCATCACCAACGGCAGCCAGACTTATAATACGGCTGGCATCATTCCGACGGTACCACGAGGAGTACTAGTCTAAGTCATGGGCTAACCAAGGCATGAACTGTAACTGTAAGTGTTAATTGTAATGACTATTTATAATCTAACGTTAGTGTTAATCCTTTGGGCCCAGGTCTAGTCGAAGCTCCCAACACAACAGTAGGGTCATTAATGCTCATAGACTTGGGGCCTCTTCTCGAGGTCGGACATCCTGGAATGTTGTGGTGCACGGCAACGTAACAAAACAAATTTGACGATCTCAAACTTTAGTCAAAGGGGAAAACAGTTAAGATTGCAGTCAATGGGAGAAAAACGTATTTTTTGTCATTTTTCAACAAATACTGAACAGAAATTCTTTTCTTCAAATATGTTGTGTGTTAGATAATAGTTTTAATGATATATGAGTACCATTAATTTTTGCTGACTGGCTGAGGCGACACAAGTATTAATTAAAAATATCCCATTAACTAATGATAAAATTTCCACTTCAACTTGGCAAAACCGTACTGAGCTCGTACATGTACACGGTTATGTCAACTCCGACCACGAGAATGCCTACATTAGGCCTATGGCCTTAAGCATTTTATGTGAAAATTAGACTAAAAATCTATTCAAGCCCCAAAGAAATCACTTTTAACATAGGATTATTTAATGTTTTCACATTGAAAAAATAATTTTGAACTCCCTTAAAAATGAAACGGGTATGTGAAATTTTGTGTCTTTAAACATTTAGGTCAAATCATTTTTTTCATCAAAAACAGTTTTTTTATGCAGAAATTACTATAAAATTCAAAATATCGGATGTTGACAAGTGTTTAGTACAATTTGTTTAAAAACATTCTTCATTTTAGCGCCTAAATATGAA
Source organism: Chiridota heheva (assembly GCA_020152595.1). Lineage (NCBI taxonomy): Eukaryota > Metazoa > Echinodermata > Holothuroidea > Apodida > Chiridotidae > Chiridota > Chiridota heheva. The sequence goes on from JAIGNY010004285.1 coordinate 961,287, forward strand.
ACTATGTAATATGACTAACTAGAAATAGTATATAGAAAATTTATTATCTTTATGTAATGTATGTATCATATGTACAGTTACTGGTTTTTTTATAAATCACAGGCAAAATTATGCCAAAAATATCCTAAATTGATGAAACTTCACACCAAAGATCTTTAGCATAAGCTACTGTTTTCCAGACTGGCTCCCATATGGCCTGATAATAGGCCAAATGACCCTTGTGTTGGGAGTTTCAGTCACACTCGAAAGTTTGTTCTCTCTTATTGCATGTTTAATACAGCTTTCATTTTCATTGTTGGTGCCAATGGACATGTTAGTACCGACCAAACTGAACATTCTTGGTTTCAAATTACTGGCAAATTTGAAGTCTCCACGTGCTTAACCAGCTAGTGTAGTGTGGAATGTAAAATTTGACTGAAAAGTCCATATTAAGACTCGAGTTAATGTAATGGATCATCTAGTACTATGTTTGACTTATATACCAGGAATGCAGATTCAGATTTGGTTTTATTTAAGGCAGATCTACAACTGTACAGTTATATGTACATGATGATTTGACATTGGCATGGTAGAATAATGATAGGGTGGATATGAAGGTCTTTGATATAGTGTCACAAAAACACTTGCTTTATAAGCTTAGTTCGTCTTTAATAAATTATCCTCTGTATGAATGTATAAAGTATTTTATATAAAAAAGATCTTATTGAGTTATTGTGAATGGTCATGTTTCTGATCATGTTCCAATTATCTATGCTGAATCTGGATGAATACTGCAAAACATTCCTGGTGTAGTTAACCACTGTGACATATAGGCCACATGGTGGTCCACACCTAAAACTCACTTTAAAGGGGCATTTATCATAGACCTATATGGGAGAAATTAAGTTTTTAGCATTTCCCAAAAAAACTAGCCCAAACATTCTTTTAAAACTTCCAGAAATGAAAAAATAATTATGCTAAACATCACATCCAGTGTTTCATAATTAGATGAAAGATTTTGAACCCCATCAGAGGTGAGAAGAAATATGTGCAATTTTGTTGCATTTTTAACTTAGGTCAATTGTTTTTCAAAAGTTAATATTTTTGTGCTTAAATCAGTTGAAATGTCAAAATGTGCATTGCATTCGGTCTGTAGAAAAGTGTTTATTACATTTTGTACAAGAATTCAATTTATTTTGACAGTTTTGATTGAAATATTCTACAATAAAAGATTTACTGGAAACATTTCCCCACCACTTGCAAGAAGATTTTAAATCATTTTTAGCTCATATCAGCATGCCTATGCATGCTTGTGGGAGCTATTGTGATAGTGCAACAACATCCATCTATCTATCTGTCTGTCTGTGTCTAGCTAGCTAGTCCATCTACTGTACATATCTACCTATCTATTTTAAAACACTTATAACCCTTCTACAAATTGAAGTGTATATTCTTTAATGTTGAGCGTAATGATATTTTTGGACATTGGTTTCTTTGGGGTGTTCAGGAATTTTAGGTCAAAGGTCATTAAAGGATAATTTGAGGTCATTACGTAAAAACACTTAAAACCCTTCTCCTACAAATCAAAGTGTTTATTGTTGAAAGTTGAACATAATGATCTTTGGGTGTTGGCTTCTTCCGGGTTTTCAGGTATTCAAGGTCAAAGGTCATAGAGTGGCCACTTGAGGCCATTATCTGAAAACATGATTCTACAAATTGAAGTGTATATTGTTGAAAGTTGAACATAATGATCTTCGGGTGATGGTTTCTTAGGTTGTTCTGGAATTCTGGGTTAAAGGTCATTTTAGGGTCATTTAAGGTCATTATCTAAACACACTTAAAAGCCTTTTCATTCTACCGATTGAAGTGTATATCTTTGTGAAAGTTGGACATAATGCCTTTTGGATATTGGTTTTTTTGAGATGTTCAGGAATTGAAGGTCAAAGGTCTTGTAATTAAGATCATTATCTAAAACACTTAAAAACCATCCCCTTCTACAAGTGTATATTGTTGAAGGTTGGACATAATTATTATCTATTGGTTTCTTTGGGGTGTTCAGGAATTTAAGATCAAAGATCATTTAGTGGTCTTTTGAGGTCATTAACAAACTTAAAAGCCCTCTCCTACAGATTGAAGTGTATATATTGTTGAATGTTGAAAATAATGATCATTGAATTTTATATTAGAGGTCGTCTAAGGGTCATTACTAAATAAAAAGTGCAAGCAAAGTGTAAGCAATGACTTTTAGGCTGTTTATGAATTTGAGGTAAAGGTTAATAAGTTTATTAGTGAGCATGCTTGTTTATTGGTCTATTTTATATTAGATTCGGTATGAACTACTGCACCATTGGTGCTCTAGTTTAATTATGTAAAAGAATGGATCTGGTGCAATAACTTGTGTATCTTTTGGGATGATCTGTAATCTAGATATTTAAACAAATATGTATAATATTCAACTACAGTAATTGTAGTTTTGATGTATGTATTTTGTACACGTCAAGGATTTAAATAGTTGATTTGAATTGACTGCCACATTAATTTGTTACTCATTATTGCTCCTCAATTGCTGGCATTATCACTTTTCTATATATTTTACATCTACTATTTGTTATTTATACTGTATATCAACATATAGAAAGTGTTGTCTTTCAGGGGCTCATCTTGGACGAGATAAGACTAATGCAAAGTTGAAGAAGAGGTATTATTGGAAAGGCATGATTGGTGACGTTCAATACTTAATTCTAAAGTGTGCTTCGTGTCAACGTACTAACAAGTTGCCATCTGCTAGAAAGCCAAAACTGCATCATATTCCAGTGACAGCTTTGTGGAAGGAAGCAGGTAGGTACAAGTTTATGTTTTAAATAATAGAAGCTGGTATTTTAAGCTAGTATATGTGTGTATGTATATACATACATTTATAAGTGTAAACAGTATTCATGCATTCATTTACATGTATTTGGTACAATCTGAATACAGCACATAATCGATGAATGAGTTGGGTGTTACACTGTTAATATCTACTCAAGAGATACTTGTACATGTATTGTACAGTATGTGTACTCAAAGTTGAGTTCAGTCAAGAAATAGCCATTTGACCTTCTCTGATGAATGGTTGACCAGGTTTACATTTAGAATACATGAAATTTATGAAAATGGATAATAGATGACAATAGGCAACTTTCCTTCTCCTTCATTGTTTGATTACTTTTTGGAAAAAGAATATTTTAACGTTTTTGAACTGTTTGAATCACAATCCTATGTTATAGGTACTAGATACTTCCAACATGAAATCAGCTCTTTGGATTCAGAATCTTGCTTTTTATTTTGTGAAATAATAGCCTTCATTCAAAATCCAGACCTGAATCATAACTATTATTATCTTACCTTTTACAATCTTACCTTATGAAATCTTATTTTTAAAATCATCATTTTTGGTTACTTGCGTTATTCAACTTGGCGTGTGTGTGTGTGTGTCTGTGACACTTGCTTAGGTACGCTCTAACTCAAGATAGGAAAATCGGTATAGAATCACATTTGGTAGGTAGGTCCGCCATATTGTGAAGATGTGCCCTATTGTTTTCGGTGCCCGTAGGGGTCACCTGGGGTCAGATATCGGCCAAAATGGAAAAACTTTTAGTGACAATAACTCTTAGTGCCAACATTCTGTACATTTGATATTTTAGGACAAGTTGTGTATGGAGTAGGGGAATATTTTCATACAAAACGGCCATGTGATTGAAGGTCAAGGTCAGGGTCAAAAACAATTTTTTGTCAAAGTGCATGGAAAAACTTTTAGTAACAATAACTCTTAGTGCCAAAATTCTGTACATTTGATATTTTGGGACAAGTTGTGTATGGAGAAGGGGAACATTTTCATACAAAATGGTTATGTGATTGAAGGTCAAGGTCAGGGTCAAAAACAATTTTTTGTCAAAGTGCATAATATTGAATTTGGACTTAGACATTGGACTATGGACATTGGACTCGAATTTGACAATGATAACAACTCTTAGTGCCAAGATTCTGTACATTTGATATTTGAGACAAGTTGTGTATAGAGTAGGGGAATATTTTTTAACAAAACGGTCATGTGATTGAAGGTCAAGGTCAGGGTCAAAAACAATAATAAAATAATAAAAATAAGCTTGACGCCAAATAGTTATTGATTTGAAGAACAAATGATATAATTTATTTTTATGATTTACTTGAATTAAGTTTACTTGTTTTCCATTAAACACAGTTTTTGATAAGAATACATGGAATGGTATAAATAGAAGTCCAGAGTCCATGCCATGATACCCTAAGAGCTGTTGAAAGACTAGTGTGGTTTCACATCAGCAAGGCCAGGAACTATCATTCTATTTTGCTATTACATAATACACTTTTATAACATTGACCTCGCTCTGTCTCATTGTGAAGTTACATTTCAAGTGTTATGGATATCTTTTGTGAGGTGGTATGAATGATGCATTCCAGTGGGTTGTATTATTGGTTTATATTTATTCTTAAGAATAGAATTTCTGTCTAGCAGACCCCATCAGTGTGATATAGTAAAAATACAAATTCCTGAAGTGTGATTAAATCTTGAATGCCACTGACATACTACAGTCCAGGGTTCAATACTAAATGCACAAAGTATAAAGACCAATGAGCCTAAAAGCTATTTCAGTTTTGATGGCTGCTTATCATCTTTTATGTAAAAAAAAAACAGACACCTGAGAAATATATAATTCACCCCAACTGTTGCATTAAAAAAAAAAGTCATAAAGATGTCAACAGAAAGCCATTGGTCCATGTTGCTGACCTGTTTTGTTTTCTTTGCCACCTGTATCTGTTTTAGCTTAGAAAGGGAATTTACTGTGTGTTGTCTACCTCCATGTGTCTACAGACATTTTCTCCATGCAATAAAATGTAGAAGGTCACTTATGAGGCAAATACTAACCATAGAGATACACTATTTAATCAACCAAAGATATGTGTAATGAACACATCCCTGAATCAACCAATTACACTGCACCTTGTTTAAAACCAAGACTGTTAGAACACCAATCACGTTATGCACAAGTTTTACTCTTTTGCATATCAAAAATTGGCCAGTGGTGGTTAAGTGAAGAGTATCACAAGTTTTGCTCATTTGCATATTAACAATTGGCCAATCATAGAATTAGGGTTGGTTAACTGAAGAGGATGTCAGTTAGGAGTGGGAGTTGCACCAGTGTAATTGTCTTGCCATTCCGCTTTATATTGACTTTGACCTCTGGTGACCTCTTATGTTAACATTTTTTTTTTTTGGTATTTCGATAATTTTGACCCCATTTTCGGATTTCAAAAGTACCTTCCGATCAAAAAAGGCAATTGGTTGATTTCTGTACGACCTTCATGTGCGGAGTTATCGGAGGTCAACATTTCTTAAGTCTACTTAGGATGGTTGTACGGACTTGCCTTTTTTGTTTTTGGAATCAGAGTGTCAAATTACATTTGACTCGAGGTCAAAAGGTCAATAGTCAAATCTGTAAAATTATGCTTATTTTGGGAGAAAAATGGCTATAATAACAAGTTAATAATTGTTTGGTATGTGATAGACCTTGATGAGCTGCAAAGAATGAGCCATTTCCCCACTTAAATAGCATGCCTGGTTCTGGAGTTACGGATGACCTCCATCTGCCCCAAAATTTCATTTTGTAGCAAGGAACCATAGTGCCCTTGGGCTCTTGTTTTAATCATATTTTAATGATTAAACTTTATTTAATCATATTTATTGTCTTTTACTGTATATTCCTTACTTTGATCATTATCCCTGTAACTTGTTTACCTTTTGTATTATCATTTTCCTATCTATAAACTGTAAAAGTTTATACTGGGAATAAAAAAGCGAAAACCCAGGTTGTCCTTTTATGTATATTCAATGACATACTATACAACACATGCAGTAGGGCATACTTTAGTACTGTATGCGTGCAGGTACTAAAGGGTTTCTTTTTTTCCTACTGGACTAATACTAAACATTTCAGTTTTGATCTGGTGTACTAAAGTTTTTTAAAGATAATCCAAAATAGTTCATTTTTTTAAGTGCATCTTGATTCTAATTTAATGTACATTTCAACATTTCCGAAAAATTGCACACAGTACAGTACAGTGCACAGTGTGTTACAAGTTCATGTGTAAGATATTCAACTAATTGTATAGTACAGTAACCTTTGCTGTTCTTCTTCCAAAATAAGCTTTACCTAAGATATACATGTAATAAGCACTGCAGCTTAAATAATAGTGTTTGCACATATTTTACCACTATTTCACAAGTCAGTGCAAATCTGTGTGTATGAGAAACTCCTTTGAAATACTGGAATATGTTTAATGGCAAATTTATGGATTTTGAGATGTATCTGGTGAGATGCAGATTTGTCAAGTACATTGAATTTTGTGACAGAAGCAGGAACAGTCCTCACAAATTGGTCAAAAATTGTGTTTTATTTTGTTTACTGAAAGTGACCGACCTATGACAGTAAAGGAGATACTGAAAGATACTGTAGTGGATGGGTTGTAGGAGGAATGTTACCTGACTATGCAATTATCAGCTTTCTCCAAGAATAATATAATATGAATCAATAATGGAATATCCATTTGGAATTATTACAAAAAACTTAGGGCTTTTTGGGGTGGATGGACTTTCTGCCATACATGTACATGTTATTTACATATTTGGGGGAAAAATAACACATGCCATTAAGAGAAGTGCTCATAAAGGAAAAATATTAAAATTAATTTGTAATTGCCACCCATTGTTATGGGTTTTTTGATAAACTTGGTATGTCAGTCACTTTTATGCATAGAGGAAATATTCTTGAGATGCATTAGGAATGAGGCAACATGAGATTTTCACCAGTATGTTTCTTTAATTTTTTCCTGTACAATATACAGTATATAAAAAAAAAAAAATTGGGAATTATAATTTGCACATTCAAAGGTACACATCATATAAACATAGCGTAGCATAGCAAGGTTTAACGTCCCAAAAGCATCCAGTGCTGGACATTATATCAAGATGGCCACAGCCTTTGATAACCAATTGTAAACTCACTAGTTGCAGACCAACCGGGATTCGAAGCCGGGACGTGAGAGGACAGATCACTAACCACTATACCACAGTGGTCTGTTAAACATTCGAAGACAAAGATTGTCGCAAGTTTGAATTATTAAAAATATTGCAGGTACTGTACTTGCCGTAATAAGCGCCCTGGGCGCTTAGAAAATTAAACAAAAGTTGTTTTTCAACAGCAAGTTTTCGTCCTAATAAGCACCCCTGCTAGCAGAGCCGTATATTTTGCGGAACCACTATGATCTGCGTAAAACTTTTTAGCTACATAAGTTACATACAACTGATGTGTGCATACTGTAATAATTATTTCAAAACATTGTCTCCAATACCCCAATTCAGTTGGTAAAATCTTTTCAGAACTTGAATAAGTTTTTATCTTGAATTCATGGCGTATCTTTTCATCCTGATTTTGTAATTTCAAACAAAACTTTTTGCTATCTTTAAAGTAATTTTTTAGCGAAGAAATAAAGATGGAGCTCTATTGTTCCCAATTATTATTGACCTGAGGTTTTTTTAAAGAATTTTGAGAGGTATTCCATCGCATGTGAATTCTTGTTGGCCTAGTGTTGTTAAAACTGGTAGTGGTCTAATGCTAGTGTGTACTATGTATGAGTGTGTTGATGCTGAATTTGCTTGTGGCATCAAAAAGCCAATGGGAAAGTTCACTTCTATTTAAAATATTTGATTGTTGAATGACTAAAGATAATGTGTGGTATGACCTTTTAAACATGAGAACTTGCTAATACTGAAGAGGATTTAAAAGAATCTAATATTTTCACAAAACTTTGGCCATTTTTACCATCGCCATAAACTTGGTTGATTCTTGAATTAAACAAATGTGTAGGGGGAGAGGGGGGGGGGGACCTTATTACAGCACAGGTTCTTATTACGGCGAATACGGTAGATACTGTGGATTTGACTCCAAACCCCAAGCGAATGAACAATTAGAGTACAGCTTTTTAAATTTTGATGATAAAAGGCAATTTTCGCTTGGTTGCTCTGCATGCACTATTTTCTTTTTCAAGCTACTCAAACAGCAACTAGATATAATACAGAACTTTTTGAGCATAGAATGGTATTTTTGTACAGTAGTATAAAATGTTGCCAATGTATTCCACAATTTTTTTTTATTTTTTATGTTTGTGAAGCTCATGGACTCCCATCAGGAAAAGACTAGAGGAGCACTATCTACATAGCACACCTCGGGTCAGACCATTGAATCCAAGGCAAGTTTAATTATACTTTCATAAATGTTGTAATTTGATAAATTTATTTTGTATGCTGCATATCAAAATTGTCATGGTTTTTTCACCCATTTCATTTTTTAATTGTCGTACACCATCTATTGATAAATAAAAATCAATGAGGGATTATTTGACTAGTACTTTTTTAGGTTAATTAATTTCTGTTAAATTCCAACTTGGAATGTGAGCTTGATATCTCAACAGATTACCATATTAATGTGTTTAGCTATAGTAATTGATCAGCGAATGAAAAAAGCCAGGCATGGTTTATTGTAATTTGTATAATACATGAAATAGTTTCCCTTCTTGGTGGAGTCAGCTATATATTTGCATCTACTTTCTTTCCAGGAAACACCTATATGAAGTTAGAAAATCAATGTTGTTTGCTTTCCAAAGACACCTAAGGATGAGTTTAAAAAAGTTAGGCTATTTTGAAGTCGAGTAAGTTGATGAATTCTGGCATATATTTACAAACCTGAATCAAGAAAGTTTTTGGTGTATACTTGCTCATAAGAGGACCTTTTATTAAAACTTTTCATAGACAGGGTTGAATTTGTGTTTGTCAAATTATAAGTAGTGAATGCATATGCCTCTGTCTGTTAGTTTGCCAATAAATTCCTTTCAACCAATCAACTGTTACAGCAAGAGTGGCTGAGATTTTGTTAATAGTGCAGGGGAACTGCAGACAGGTGGCTTAGTTGGTTGAGCGCATGATTGATGCTGGAGTGTGCAGGCTTGCGTCCCATAAGATTCACCTAACCGGGCGCTGAACATCGAATGCAGAACTACGTTGTCTGCTTCACTGTCCCTCAGACAAGGTCATGAAATGGTGTTTACAATGGCGGGCGAGTCTCACCTGCCTTGTTCTTTGGACACTATTCGAAAAGAATAGGTAAAAACCTGGTGTTCATTCACTTCCTGACCTGACAAATAATTAGCAGAATATTCAAGAAGTTGAAGTTGGTCACTAAAGGAAGAAGAAGAATTGCTCAACCTTAATATTGCTTTATTTCCTTTGGTCTTTAATTTTCATCTTTCACTTATTTAGAAAGACGATTTAACTTTGTATTTCCAGCAATATTCTGTTTCTTTTCATTTTTCTTCCTTGCAGGTTCAGATATTTGAAGGAGGTGCTTCTCAGGGAAGCAATGGTGTACCTGAGTTATATTGCTCTTGGATTAAGCATGGACAGTGCTAGGGAGAGGTTGTCATACAAATCATGTTCAAATTATTATTTTGTCATTTTAGCTTGACTATTCGAAGAATAGTAAAGCTACATGTATTCTACTACCCCCGGCGTCGGCTTTGGCGTCCGGTAATGTTTTGGCATCCGGTAATGTTTTGGTTTAAGTTTTCATAACTTAAGTTATGAAAGTTGTACATTCATGTGACTTGGCATAGGGATAGAGGACATGGGTACTGATTAAGAGGGTTGTGTGTACATACTGATTAACTTATTTGCATAACAATGAAAGCATTTGTCAGGTTCAAGTTTTGGTTACAGTTTTCATAACTTATGAATGGTGTACATTCATGTGACTAGGCATAGGGATAGAGGACATGAATACTGATTAAATGAGCATAGGGTTGTGTGTACATACTGATTAGCTTATTTGGGGTAAAGGACATGTGTACATTTATTGTTCAATCGAGCATGATTAAGGTGGGGTTGTGTGTGCATACTAATTAGTTTAGTTGCATAACAATGAATATATTTGTATATGTCTCTTAAATTAAAGTGAAAGTGGGGATTTTGTTTTAAATAAAGGATCATATATGTGAAGACCATTGTCTGCACTGAATGGTGAGGTGTAGTGTACATATTAAGTAGGTTATTTGCATAACAATAGACTTGCACACAAAATATTTAAGCTGAGATGATAACTTGCTATTTACCTTAGTGGTAGAGGGCATTGATACTGTTCAGTTGACCATGAATAGGGATTGTCCGTGCATAATTTCCCTAGACCTATTTTACTATGAATGAAAAATATACTGGTATCTCTTGAATTAAACTGGGGACTCAAATTTCCTGGGAAAGAAGGGCCGGGGGCCCAAATTTCCTAATGTCTACGGCTTAAATGTCTGGGGGCCCAAATTGCCTAAAAATAAGGGCCGGGGGGCCCAAATAATCTGGGGGAATTTACATTTAAACCGGCCCTAGCCACCTGTAGTACACCCCCGGTTCCGTAGTAATTGTAGTCTGCCTATTTATATTTGATAAAAGCTAGGCGTACGCAGCCAGACATCTGTGATCTTAGAGATTTACAATGTAATATTAACTAAGGAGGATCTAGGCCTAGTTATTAAAGCCTAGTTTAGGCTCAGGATTATCGGGTAGTATAAAAAAGGTTGAAGAATTCAAGTTGCCAACTTAATCTATTCAAATTCAGACATAGCTGTTAGAAAAGGCTACATTCTTGTTACTTATGGATTCGAATCATTTACCATCGTTTGGCCATAATTTCTTTCACTTTAACCCATTTCTGTATGCTGACATTGTAGGATTGTTGTTGTTTACTGGTCTGCGGCCTCACGAACGCCATCAGTAATGTCAACAAGCATTCTTGCAAAACTACATGCAAGTTAGAACTTGACTAGCATTAAGAAGAATTTAGGCTATAATTTGCTTCAAATTAGCTGCCCAAACCTACTTAATTCGCCTGGTGATTTGTTGTGTATACTGCTTGAATTTAAACAAAACTTGGCAAAGAATTCATGGATACTGGAAATGAAATAACCCATATTTGAATATTCGTGAAGGGAACATCATTTATGCCAAACATAAGGTGAAGACAAATAACTCACACACTAGCTCTATGACACATGTAAACATTGTTACAGTTGGGCTCATTTTGTCAAGAAAAGCTAACTCTTATTATCATCATGTGGTTCAACCCAATAAATTAGTAGTTTGACATACCCATTTCAAACCCTATTAACTTCATGGTGTTGAAGGGAACACATTAAACAGTTAAATAATTAAATTGTGTGTAGGGTAAAGAAGAATAATTTGTAAATAATACAGGAAATATACAGCAATTAACTAAAATAACTGGTACAGGTTACATAAAATGGTGTGTAAATTCAGGTTTTTAAAAACAGATCAACACATATCATTCTGCCATTAACTTTTAAAAATCATTCCTATAAATGTTCATATACATTTATGATAGAGGAATTGGGACTTCATTGTAAAGGTAACAAATTTACAAGCTTTGACATTACAATTTTGATTTTCTGCAATGATCACCTGTATAAATTTACCTTTAACAACTAGTAATCAACTTTACAAACATCCCTGACAGTTTCCTTATGAGACATCTTCTGTGGATGAACGTACTGCCATAAGTCCTTCACTGTACTTATCACTACAGCTTTAGCTGAAATCAGCCAACTTTGTGAAGTGATGTTGATGTAGGTATAGATATAGGCCTACCACAGTAGTAGTTTTTAAGAAAGCAGAAATCAACAAAATCTATGCAGTTTAACAAAATGGTCTGTATTCAACTAAATTAAGCCAAATGTCTGTTTACTGCAAATAAAAGCCTGGTCTGCTGGTTTTTATATTGGATTTTCACTTAGGGTTTGTGTCTTTTTTTGGTTAGGCAGACAAAATTTTATGTATAAAAACTGAGTTAAGCCTAGCAAAAGACTGTGATTTTTCATGTCTGTTTTACTGCAAATAAAAGACTATTCTGCTGGTTTTCATGTTGCATACTTGGGGTTTGTGTCTTTTTTTGGTAAGGCAGACAACAATTTTATGTATGAAAAGGGTACACTAAAATTACCACGTTCCACTACCAAAAATAATCATTATACATGTGCCTGGAGTCAGAAAACATTAAGGCAGGGTATTGCGTACTACAAAATAATATACAGGTATTCAGCTCACTCATTATCTGGTACAAAATTAATTTACATTGCAAAAAATATTCGTACTCTGTAGTACAGTCAATGATTTTTAACAATCATACAACATAAAAGTTGGAATACTATTGCACTGTAATAATTTGTTTATTAGATATCAAAGCAAAAACAAATGAGAGCAAAACTAAAGATTGCCTATCAATGAGAAGAGAAATTGCATGAAGCAAAATTTTCAAGTGGGGCTTTTTTAACTTTCCAACTTGAGCTTGAGAAACTTTTGCAAATAAATTGAAAGCAACTTTAATAAATAATACACATAGAATAAAAAATGCAGGCTGCAATACAACATATAGGCCTATTCCAAAGAATTTTATGATTATTTTTAAATTTAGACTTTATGAATTTAGGGCTTGCAATTGTTGGTAAATGATGTTGAACAGAAAAATGTGAATGAGACTGAAAACTTAATAGTTTATTCAAAGAAATAAAAAGTAATAAGTAAGCAATTTGATCTACTGCATCTCTATCTATCTAAACAAGTTGGCACTTAACTTACTTTTACTTTGTTTTATAAACATCTATCTGCCAGTTGGTCAGTTTGTTTAGACTTTGTTTGATGGGTGTTTTGTTGATAACCAACTATAAAACTATTAGACCTAGACGTATATTGGCATCATGTCCACCCGCCCTAAGCTAGCAATTGTGAAGCTGCGTCTCAAGCATGGCCTTTTTATCATGACAGACATTAACAAGTCAATACCATGGTAATGAACATAGCCCTGACATGCTACCAAATTGCAAGTGGTTTCACACAATGTAGGCCTAAGTTACAATAACGTTACTGTAGCCTGGCTAGGCAACACAATGACCCATGATTACCCCGGCAACACTTTTTTGAAAGCAATAAATCGCTACATGTCTGAATAATATAGGATTTGTTAAGCAACTTATTCTTGTTCCTAAATGAAACTAAAATTATTGCCCATATTTGTCAGCGTTTACGTTGGTCAGTTGAGGTTAACTTAAACTAACGGTGTACATACGACGTTAGCTAGCTTCAGACTGTTCAACAACAACTGGAACAATTAAGATAGCACATTATTTTAGGTTGACTGAAATTGTTCAAAACATCTACTAGTTTTAATCATTTATTCCTGATCAGAAAGGTTGTTCGCGTAGTATTTTTCTTAAAATATACTAATCAGTTAGGCCAAAGTTAGTAGGTATGATACATGCCTGTCTACAATCTAACGCTGCGCTAAAGTATTGTCGTCCTGCATGTACTGTAAAAAAAAAAAATCGTTATTTTTGTGTTCTTGTTTGAAATAAAATAAACGTTAATCTTGGTTAGAAAGACAAGTTATGATTAAAACTATTATAAACATAATTAATTTTCGAAAGTGGAGAATTTCAATTTTAATTTTTGAGGTTAAATTTGCAGTTTGCTTATCTTTTATTGACGCCAATCTTCAATGCACCGACATATCTACTGCCCTCACTTGGAACCAACATGGGTGGAGGACGAACCAAAAAGTATCACGCACTGAGGTATAGGAGTTTCGACTCTCGGCCTTCGGCCTATACGTAGCATAGGGCGAATGACGTCACGCTCTCTGGCAATACTTACACACTGAGTGAGACAACGTATAATACACTCGTTAGTCTGAAAACCACTCAGACAACAAGAAATAACATCATCATAAATTAAACACCCTTCTCAAAACCTGAAAACTAACAAAAATACTTACGAGCTATGATTTTGATTTCATTAGCGTCTTGAAACTTTAAAGTATCTTTTAAACTAAGCTACAAATAAAATGATGAACATTTACTACGTAAAAAAAATCAAGTTATGGAAGAAATTATATTCCGAATATCGCAAATCCCTCACTTTAGGAAACGCGTGCACAATTAGTGCGCGTACAACCGCGTGCACTGGCATTGCTATTTTGAAAATGCTTGTCAGCAAATGCGCGCAGTGTTCGATTTAATGCTGTACGCACGTTGAATTCACCATCGCTCTGTGTTCGACAAATTTTCAACTAATTAGATACATTCACTCAAGGCGCTGTTTGAAACAAAGTAGCGAAGGCTCTTTTTTTTTATAAATTAAACTAATGCTCAAAACGTAAGTGAACGTTTCAATAAAGTATAGTATCATTGCATATATCTATCATTTTGTATTACGTAAAAGTGATCCATGACGATAAAAGGCATTGCAAAAGTTGACCTGCGATCGTCGCGGAATGGCCTAGTTTTTCTAGCGCGTAGTCGAAATTCATCTATGCAGCAATTTCAACGTTGTAAATTTTCTGATTGTGTATAATAGCAGCCATGTAGTAGCTATAGCGTATACTACACTCAGATGTTATCTCACTAGTTGTATACCAGCCATCTTCAGTTCGGAAGCAACCCGAAAAACTGGGTACTTTGAAATACCCAAAAAATTAGATACTTTTATGTATTACGTCATTGCATGAGCCTACACATTTGACTGGCCCACACTAGACATATGGGGTTTTTCATTTTCCGCTCCGGATTGTCCAAAATTTCACTTGATATCCAGACATTTTGGAGAAGGATAGTAAATAGATATTAAAAACTTTTTGCCGCTGCTTTTTGAAATTCACTGCTACCTTTTTGAGAATATCAATGAAACAGATTATGGGCAGTCTGTTTTGTTCATTTTCTCAAAAAGGCGACAATGAATTCTAAAAGCAGCGGCGAAACGTTTTTTATATCTATCTACTATCCGTCTCCAAACTCTCACGATATCCAGTGAAATTTCGGAAAATCCGGAGCGGAAAATGAGGAACCCTATACGTTTAGTGTGGGCTAGTCAAATGTGTAGGTTCATGCGATGACATAATACATAAAAGTACTTAATTTTTTGGGTATTTCAAAGTACCCAGTTTTTCGGGCTGCTCCCGAACTGATCTTGGCAAAAAGGATCACAAAGTTTAAAATTGGGTATGATAATTTGCAATTTTAGAATTAGGTATGATATTTTGCAGTAATTAAGGTTAGCAGAGATTTCAGACTTATTTTTCAAAATTTCCGACATTGCGAGATTTTCCTTAAAATATTTTAGTTTTTTCTCAAAATTTCTGAAGCTTTTCTTAAAATATCCAACGTTTCCTCAAAATATGCGACATTGTTTTTGGAGGGGGTGGGGGAGGGGATTCGGATTTATTTGATGGCTTTTTCCCCGGCAAAAATGGCTAGCTACGCCAATGGTGAGCAGAGTATAGTGTTCATTTGGCTATTCCACACTTTAAAAATTGGATGACCGTTGTCTTCTTTAGCATGAATTTATAATAACCTAACAGAGCATTTATGTTTTATCGAAAAATAAAGACCCCCCAAATCTAAGCTATTACTTATATGATATTTAAAAACCCTTATTTCCAATAAAGGGTTTTATATAGTCATGGGTCTTTACTCGGTTACAACAATTATTTATCATTGCTTAATACAGGTATACAATTACACAATTTCAACTGTTGTTAAAGCTGTTTTCCTGTTTCATATATCTATATTTGAAAACGATATATTTTTTATTTTGTATATTTAACTTGATTATTTTATTTTTGTGAATCGATATTTTGATGATGATAGCATCCCCTAATGCTAAAATAAGATTCATATATAAGTTCTGTGCATAAATACAAATAACATATAGCTATAATATTTAGCAAAATAAATCGCCCGAGGCATTCTCTTCACAGCACTTCGTACCTAGAGTGTCTATAATGCCGAATGTTGAAACAAAATACATGTTTACGAACGATTAAGCTCAATACCTTCAAGAACTGAAGATGATATGATTATACGCGATATTTTTCTGCATAATTCGACTTTTTCATTGCTTGGATTTATCTTGTCAAATGCTTTTTGCGGAAGTTGCAATAGTTTCCCATTAAATTTCAATCATATATTTAGCAATGTTTTTGTCTATACCCAAATGTGCTTGATTGTGCGTGTCATTAACTTTGGAGTTTAATTGCAAACAAATCCCACTGTGCAGTATTAGGTTTACACTGATCGCTTAATGTGTTTTACTTCATACAAATTGATAACTATTTTGTGTAGTGTGCATTACTAATAAATTCATCTTTGAAATATTTTATGAAAACTAAAATGCGATATAAGTATATGAACTAGATGCGCTTAGAAACATCTATCTGTCTTCTAGAGTAAGTGGCGATATGATTCAGGTTGTTAAGTTCCTATCAGGTAGTGATGCCTTGACTTCCTCTTATTTCTTGCATGTTTCAGCTAATCCTCATGTGACACGTGGTAACAGTTTAAAGTTGACCAAAAGCTCTCACGGATAGATATTCAGCGTTTCAGCTTTTCGCAAAGAGTTGTTAATGAGTGTAATGGTTTGCCTGAGTGGGTAGTTAGATCAATTCTGTTCACAATTTCAAGGTCAACTTTGATAAGTTTTTTACTAATTCTGGGCGTCTTTATTGTTTTGTTTTTGTTTTTTGTGGTGGTGGTGGTGTTAGTTTGGGCTTTTTATGGGGTGACTAACCCTGCTTATCCCGTAATCTTGTTATGTTATGTTATATGCTATGTTATGAAAGTCATTTATAATTATTGTTTCAAACAGTTAGTGAGTTGAGATAAGTTGGTATCAACGTTGCATGTGGTGTTTCTACGTAACACTTAACGTGGAAAAACGTGTTAGCCTAAATTTTCCTGTCTGCTTCACTTGAACCTGAGGGTTAATGTAAAAGATTTAAGTCGGAGAGGCAAAACATGATTGGGCAAAAACTGACCAGCCTTTTGATAGTTCAGGCATGTTTGCATACCAAAACAATGGTTAGCAATCTTTGGGAGCAATTGCACCTCTTGCTCCTATGGCAAGCCGCCCATGCTTTATCAGTGCAGGAATCTTTGGGGGCAATTGCACCCCCCTGCTCCTATGGCAAGCCGCTCATGCTTTATCAGTCCAGGAGAAACCTTAAAGGAAGTATCGTTCCATAAATACGTTCAGAAATAAACACCGCCGTGCTGGAAATGTCACTTCCGGTTTTCAATTTTCCTATTGATGGCGAGAAATCTGCGATATTATTGATCACACATTCGCCGCACCGAGCAGATAGAGATATCGCGGAACGATTCTAGCCATTTATTCCACATTTTCTAAAAATGGAGTTGTAGCAATTTTCTACAAAATGTCTTTTATGATAAATTGTGTAGCTTCCAGTACGTGTACATTTGTATACACTTAAGATTGCCTACACAGTGAAAGTATATGGAGCGGATGGTTCATTATAGGTTTATGGCGGCATTAATGGCATTAAACGTTAACGATTGGTTAATTATTGTATCGGGTGTCATGATTCTTAATGTATTTCAAAACTGCCGTTTCATTTTCAAGATTTTCCTCTTCTTTCATATTTACAATTTTGAATGCATTTTTCTTCAACCATTTCCTTTTGTAGTATGCAATCCAGGCAAACAGGTAAATATACTTTGACTGTTGAACAGCTCGGGATAAACCATAATTTAAGTAAAAGTATTTATTTTGAGGCATTCAAGAACAAAACATTATATAGGAGTAGACAACAGCTTCTGTTATCCAATACAAAGCCATTGATTATGATCACAAATGCACATTTTCTCATAGCAATAAGATTTATCTTCTAGAATTACCATCAAACACAATGTTTTGTATATATGTTTGCTGAAAAACGTTTAGTGTTGAAATTACCAGAGTAGGGAATCTTAAGCTCCACCGATCTTACGTATTCTTTCGAGGTGTTTCTTTGACAGTCCGGGAGCAAGTCAATTAATATGAAGTTACCCAAAATGTTCCTAAAAATAAGAACATTTTGCTACATGAAAGCCACCATTTTTTGATATTTCCCACGATCCCTCGCAATCCTAACGTTAAAACTGATGCAATATTACATATTTAGAATTTGAAATGGGTCTGGGCAAAATACCTTTGCTAGGGGAAACCTAAAACCCATGAAAATACCTTTATTACTGTCATGGCTAAATATTTCCCACTCCTGTTTTAAATGTTTACAACGCCGTTTTCGAAATATTAGAAATAATAGACAATACAAGTGGGCTTTTAGGCGCAAAACAGCCATTTTGAAATTTCAAATGGTTTTAAAATATTGTTTTTGTATTATTTATTGAATATTTCAAGTATATACATTTTATCGTAACATCTAATCCGGCTACATGACTTTACTGTTCACGCTTGTTATAAATGTTCTTATTAAAAGGCACGCTCCCGTCCGGAAGCAACACGAAAAACTAAGTACTTGAAATACCAATAAAATAAGGTACTTTTTATGTATTACGTCATCGCATGAGCCTACACATTTGACTAGCCCACACTTAACGTATAGAGTTTCTCATTTTCCGCTCCGGATTGTCCATGATTTCGCAGAATATTCTGACATTTTGGAAGCGGATATTAAATGGATATTCAAAACTTTTTGCGGCTGCATTTTGAAATTCATCGTCGCCTTTTTGAGAAAATCAATAAAACAGATTATGAGCAATCAGTTTTGTTGATTTTTTGAAGAAAAAAAGGCGACGATGACTCATTCAAAGTACTCAGTTTTTTCGGGCTGCTCCCGGACTGACTGTTTGATGAAATATTATCTTATACCACATAACAGTGAACCGCTATATGTAATGTGTTGCGCTGTTTATTGAATTGAACCATCTTTTAGCAAATCATCAACAACATAAGTTTTCAAAGTTTAGCTACAAAGATCGTTCTCATACCTGTTCACTAATACGTTTGCGCTCGCAATTCTTCATTGCGTTTCTTTATCAGTTCAAATTGACATTTAGTAATCGCGTACAATATTTTTTGTCTTCATCTTAAAAAAAAATCCAACATTGTGAAGTTCCTTTTTCTTCGGTATTTTGGTTGTTTTGTTTGAATGAGGAAGTCAGATCTTATTTTTTTTAAATCGTGTACATTGGTTTTCATATTCAACAAGTTTATTTAAGAAAAATCTACTTCCCTAAAAAAACATCTTGTCAATTCCACCACCTTTCTTTACAATGAAAAGTTACTGATTATAGTTTGATTTTGTATTCAGAATTCTCAGTGTACCATTCACAGATTCAGGACAGTAACTCTCAGGAACAAGGGTGACAATTATCATATTTTGAAGTTTATATTGGTATATCATAAAGTGTCACAGTTTGGACCCTGATACAAATATTAATACAAGTGCAGCTATCATGTTTTTATCGATGTTTCCCACGATCTCGGATAAGTACGCTAAATGTGTTGGGAATTCCTAAGGCTATTCCATTACAACATTATGATAAATACGCTAATTTTTTCTTTATTTCTGTTATTCCATAAGAATTTTCTTATGACAAAAGTTTAACCGTAGGACGACTTCAGCTTTAAACTGAACCTTTTAAAGCTGGTCATGTATCACACTTCTAATCCTAAGTCTTATTTCCTTGTTTTGATAATGGGCAGCCAATAATAATGAACTACCATATCCCTATAAAACCTTGAAATAATGATGTAAGTAAATGTTTGTGTACATAATCGTGTTAGACACCCCAATGTTTGTTTATAGACTGATAGAAAAACGGACCTTCAAAAAAAACTTTCCAAACTTTAATTGCAAAGGTAAATATTCGGAAGATATTAATTGCAAATTAACCATTTCAAAAATATTTAATGGTCTTTGTCACTATGGTTTGTATTGTTTTGGAGAATTGGTGGTAACGAATATTAACTTTCTAGATTGTTTGCGAAGCAGTATTTAGATTGCGCAACTGTGTAATGCTAGATAGATTTTTTGACTTAAGCAATCAGAGACGAGATTACTGTTTGTTCTGCCTACAAAATTCTTTAGGCATTACAAAGTTGCGTAGAAACCACTAAGAATCAATCTCAAAACTGGAGAGAATGAACGAACATTGGATTAATACGCAATAATGCTTACTTCTCTCTAATTCTAAGAATAAAGCGTTGTCAACATTAAATTTCAAAAATTTACAGGTAATACGTAGTCTTAGATTTTAACGCCTTTCAAGTTTCTCACGTGCTTCCAACAGAACCGCTATTTTTCACAACACATTCCATGCTCAGCCAACAACATTTTACAAATCAGCAGAAATGGTACGTGAAAATCATTTGTGACAACTGGACAATGGAATTACGTGCCTGGATTGTATTTTAATCGTGGGACGGAGTGTAAAATTTGGTCTGCACTTTTTAATATATTTTTCATTATAATTTTTTTTGCGGGTGATACACTTTGAATTATTTCGGCATTGAAGAAATTACTTTTCTGCAAATCAGACTGATTTTCACACGTGAGGTGTAAATGTGTTCTAACTGTCAATTTCCAACTGTTATTGCTTCAAGCTTCGCATCATCGTGTTTCATGTTTTTTACAGTCAGAAGAAATTGACATAAATGAGCAGCCCAGTGTAATTACGCAAATCAACTAAAGAAGCATACGAATATAGCATATTAACATTGGCAGCGACACAGCAAAGACTATTTTAACTTGGATAGTACATCCCAGGTTTTGGGTAATATCAGTTTGGCTAAAGACGATTTCCCATTCTTACTTAAACTAGTGATTTTAATGTGGACGGTCTTGCTTTGGAATTTCTAACTGTCCAACGTGGTAGCATCAAGACTGGGATTGGAACTGGATCACAAGAATGGTTTTATTCTGTTTAGGCCTAATTGATATTCATTAATCTCTTCAGAAACGTTCTTCAAGATCAACTTTTTAAGATTGAGATTGTCAGTTATGTGTTTGGTATTCCAAATGGGTAATAACAATATACTTTTATAATATCTCCAAATCAACGTGTACATAGAGAAGAAAATATTTTTTGGAAACAATATGATTTTGTCGACATATTTCCAAACAATCTTGTTAATTTGATAACGAGGTTTTTTCAACAAACGAATGGAAAATGTAATAAAATGCTATTACAAAAAATATCAATTTTAAGAGTTGCAACTCCCCGACGAATATATTTTATGCATGCAATATATGATGAATAGCATAATTGAGGCTGACTACTATAAAAGCAGAAGAAATCGATATAAGCGAGCAACACATCGTAATTACGGAAATAAACAAAACAAACGTCCGTTATAAAAACATCAACACCGCACAGCGACACAACCAATACTAGTTAACTGTTGGATAGCACATACTTGGTTTGGGGCAATATCAGTTTGGTTTAAAAAAATGATTTTCCAACACTCATACATTCTTATTTAGACTGGTAGTTGTAATCTGGACGGTCTCACTTTGGAATTTCCAACGAGGTATAAAGATGTAAAACTGGGATTGGAAGTGGATGAGAAGAATGGTTGCATTCCATTTAAGTGATATTTATCAATCTGTTCAGAGACGTACTTCAAGTTCAACTTTTTAACAGTGATACTTATACCAATGAGATTGTCAGTTATGCGTTTGGTATTCAAGTTATTAAATGAAGATCGGTAACGGAAATAAACTTTTATAATATCTTCGAATTAATGTGGACATAATGAAGAAAAGATATATCGGTTTTGTCAGCATATTTCGAAACCATTTTATGCATTTCATAACACAATTTTGTCAACAAACGAGCAGAAAATGTAATCGAATGTTGGTACGAAAGTACATATCAATTACAAGGGTTAAATTTCCAGCGCCCTGAAGAATATTTATTTCAAGTTACGACAAGTGATGTATATCATTTAAATAAGGAGCTGGTACGCATCTTTTAGATTTAACTTCATTATTATAGAATGACCACACCTGAGTTTTTTCTTGGAGTTAAATGTTGTGTGATATGATCTAATAGACCATTGACCTTCAATCATATGTTGTTGTAGGAATATCATTGATGTCCGTATCTGTTGACAGTAAACCTGTTTATCAACCATCATGTTGACTGTTGTGAAGTACAAATTAGACAATCTTATCAAGATCTTCAAAGAAAACTAATTTGTTTCACCAAGGATGTCATACATACATCCTAGTGTGGATACTGTTTGTCTTCTACACGGGTTATATGCATGATTTAAAGTATTGAAATGTTAAAGTGATTGTAGTGTGTTCCAATGTGATTTCGTGTACCGGAGTTTTTCAAATGTTATTTCATCCCTGTGCAGCCTGATTAAATGATATCTTGTGTTTGAATTAAGCGTACTTGTTTTTTGTACTTTATCGATTGCATGCAGTGGAATTCTTCTAAAATAAAGTTGAAAAAGTCTCTGGATAAAATGTACACATATTGTTTAAGGTCAAACATATCTTCGCTCCAGATATCTGACAACGGGTCATGTGACTCACTTGAAATACCGCAGTTACACAGTTTCTTGAAGATTGTAATTGTCTGTATCATATTTAGTGCCATTACCTTCACCACGGTTGTTGGGAATGTTATGGTCATCGTAGCCTACAAACGGGATCGTGCCATCTACTCCAACATTACGAATTATTTCATTCTAAATCTTGCCATTGCAGATCTTTTGGTGGGGACGTTTGTTTTTCCATTGAACAGTTTTTGGTGGGTTACAGATGAGTGGTATTTCGGTGAGATAGTATGTAAACTATGGCTGGTTATTGACTATGCATCGAGTTATATGATTGTAATTCTTATAGTCTTTATCAGCTTGGACCGCTATTGGCTACTTACAAAAGGTTTGCAGTACACCTCTTTTCTTAGTCTGAAGCGAGCCAGACGAATGGTCATAACTGCTTGGATTTTATGCAGCGGATATTACTTTTCGGTAACTTTTGGGTGGGAATTATTTGCAAACAAAGATGACATTCTGATAGATTACTCTTACAATTGTGAACTTGAAGCTCTCTGTTATCATTGGTATGGTGTCGCTAGGATAATGAATGAATATCTTGTTCCGTTTATCTTTCTTGCAGTACTCAACTATTTGGTGTTTGCAAATATACGAAAAAGAATCCAAGGAGTTGTTGGAAGTTCTGTTCTCTCTCAAGAGAAAACTCATGTAAAGAATTACAAAGCAGCAAATGAAGCGGCATCGTCATCAACAGTTGGATATGTTTCAAGAAGTTGCAATGACGGTAGTACTAATGGCGAGATAATATATGAATGGAGTGAATCGTGTTTGGATCCGATACCCGTCGTCACAGCAACAAATACAGATGAAATTGGGTTTTCACTTTGGTGGGGTTGTTGGTGGCATAAAAATAAATACCATCATGCAAAGAAAACAAGTAAAGAAAGACTAAGCAAAGGTGATAGTCTGCAGTCTAGGAAACAGAGAGATATGAAGAAGTCCATGAAAGCGGGTGGAACCTTGTTTATCATGGTCGGAGTTTTTATTTTCTGTTGGACTCCAATTTCGGTACATTCAACTTTGGTTTCTTTTAGCAATCACTGTTTCGAGGATATTTCATGGGAAATTGTTTGCAACATCCAATGGTGTCACGCCATGATAAACCCTTTCCTGTATGCTTTAACAAATGTACATTTTAGAAGAAACTTTAAAAATATGTTGTCACGGAAGAAGTGATTAGAATATCCCTGCAAATGTAACAGATTTTTAGCTTGTGTGAACTGTTTGGGCATGTCTAGAGGCCATATATCATATTTTGTGTGGAATTTTTAATACAAGTTTCTATATGTTAATAAATTGTAACACCAGGAATTACAAACATATTATTGCAGGACCAAGTATCATGATATCAAAATGTGGTGTCAAAAAAAAAAATCAGAATAACTACGTTCTGAGATGATAGGGTTTCTGTGAAACAATTTTGTCGCAGAAAGTTTGTATTATGTGCTTGCTATAAAAATGTGGCTTCGTTTAAGTAAAATACTAAAGTATTATAAAAAGTAATAGATGTCGATGAAATATTTATCCTCTCAAACACAAAACATATCCAAGACATATAGTACATGTTGTAAAGCTGCAGAAAACATGGAAGATGTAAAAATGAGCTTATATCATAATAAAAACTTCCCGGTTAAGAAGATTTTGTGATATAATTTAAAAACATATTGTTGTATAATAGCCCTATCAAAACGTGTTGTCGTAAATAACATTTGAATATTTAAAAAGGAAGTTTTTTTTTAATATGATTGAGATAGTTTAGTAAAACTGCAATGTCATTAAACTGTTTTTTTGCCATCATTATCACAAAAAATGCACAAAACGTTTTGATAGCACTTACTTGTTACGACGGACTGAGTAATTCGTTTTTCAAAAACATTGAAGGAGAATATGCATGGTTAAGTAAGATTTTAGAGAGAGAGAGAGAGTTGAACACACAATTACAATGACGGGGTCGTCGCCTGCGTATTCGGTTATAATAGTACAAATGCTATCACGAAATGCTTAATACGACCGGACTAGAACACAGGTACGACGTACGGGGAGACATAACATCGACAACCAAGTCAATGTCCACGGCCTTTGATAACCAGTTGTGGTGCACTGGCGTGTCTACCCACCCCAGGATTGAACCCGGGGCCTCGTGGTCTGTAGACAGGTATGATAACCGCTACACCACAGTAGGTAGGTAAGATTTTACATTTACAAATTGTTTTTATATCAACTTCTCTTGTGCTTGAATAACTATGACCATCGCTTTAATTTATTAGATATTATATAGCAAACACTGTTTGTCAAAACAATCATTTTCCGACAAAGGGAACGGCTTCGAAGTTTAGCGCTCATATTTTATTTTTTTATTTGAAACACTGGTGAGATTTTTTTACATCGAAAACGTACTTAAATGCATAACTGCATGATGTGGAGGGGAACTGGGCACAGAGGCTAATAACATTTTCATACTTAAATGGAACAATCTTCCCCTTCAAACTGTAAGAGTGAAGTATATGGCTTTAAACCCGATCTGTTCGACAAGTATCACATACATTTTTCACATTAAACAATTTAAAGGGTCAAACGTCACAGAATTGTTGTGTTTCTCTTCACCCGCATGCCCTCGTAATCCACAGCTTTGTTGAGATTAAACGTAAAATGGTGACAATACTGAACCCGTTTAAGGATGCTACTACTCCAAAAACAACATCCGAGGCCATAATTTGTATTTAGATATTTGGAGTTTTAATTTTAATGCTTCAGTCTACCAGTTTCCAAGCTGCCAGGCCGTTAACAAGCAATAAGTGCTGAAGTACTGTAGGAACCTTTCAACTTATGTTAATCATAAGTGTTTCCCATTGGGGTACAATAAAGAAATTAACAAGGAGGCTGTGACGAAGCAGCTAGGGTGGAGGAGGTATATGGACATAAACCACATCTGTTGACAGAAAATATTGATTAAAATTATAATGCAAAAATGTTTTTAAGATAATGTTTTTTTAGATAAACTCGCCTACCCGATGAGTTCGCCCAATGACAGTGAAAAAAGTTTGAGATTTAGAAAGTGTGATTTTCAATTAAATTGAAGTCTTAGACTGAGAAGCATAAGGATTTGTCATGTTTATTTCAGCAATTTAGTGAGCTCTAAAATTGATAATTACAGATATAATGCCGAAAATGATTGAAACACAATTCAGTGTAAAATGCATAATTGTTTGTTTGAAGTTACAAACATTCCGACTGTCCGACATGTTGAGCATTTACGTCAAAATACCCTCGGTTATCTGCAGTTGTGGCGCACACGTTGGAGACCCAAGGAGGATCGAACCCGGAAAAGCTCATGTGGAAAGCTTGATCTTTAACCGCTCTGCCTTGTCTGCATGGATTGGCAACTGATTTTGATAGAATCTTGCTTATTTTCATAAATTTCAAGTTATGCTAGTTAAACTGTCACATGGCGTCACTATATTCAGTCTTTAGATTTTACCAGACTATAGGGAGCAAAGGCGTGAGAAGCGACGACAGGGGCAAGGGTAACCTTCCCCCCCTTGAGAATATTTCACCTTCTCAGTTGTGTGGGGGTAAAATTGGGATATTATTAACATAAATGTTGAGAAAACATTGGAAATTTTTTGGTAAATAGTTGACAACATTTCCTGAAAATTGATAAATATTTCTCGACAATTCTGAAGAAAATTCCCCCAAATCGAAAAAAATTCCCCAAAATCGAAGAAAATTCTCCGAAAATAAAGAACATTTTTCAATAACTGGAGGAGATTTTCTGATTGGCAACACTGTACCAGTGAAATTTACCGCTAGTGACCAGTATATTTTGGAGTTGAGAGATGATCCTTCCTACGTTGCTGGTAAGCCGGGGGACAAGAAACTATAGACAACAGCTGCAGTCATAAATTTGAAATGATCCCATGAAAGTAGAAAAATTTGATTAATTGCTTCCAAAATTGTAAGAACCTAAATCGTTTCCAGTTGATAATTTTAAAGCTTTGTCAATGAACCTCAGGGCCTCTTCAAGTAAAATCAGTAAGAAATTTGTCGGCGAAACAACTATTAATATTTCAGTTTTCAACAGTTTTCCTCATGGGTTTTCAAGAAAGATTATTAGACCACTAAGTTTAAGCAATTATTACCAGCTTACACTTCGCTCTGCTTCAATTCATATTGCATAGTCCGTTCATTACGGAGATTAAAATTCATTGATTTCTGAGCCGGTTGCTAATCATTATTTTCTCAGCGAATCATGTCAAATATATACACATCTGCTCTTGCCATGCATGCTTGTTAAAGTGTGTCTAGTTTTTTGTTACTGCTACATTGTTTTCATTTTTTATTGGATTACTGAAAATCAAGGTGAACATTATTGTTCACTAATTGTTTAACAATAAAGTAACATCGACCTTATGAATATCAATGTTAATAGTGTACCAGACCGTGCCCAGATATATTCAGAAATTTCATCGTTTAAATGTTTTGTCTGACAAGCGTTTATTTGTTTATAGCATTTATTATGTAATCTTTCTAGCTTTCAATGCGTGGTTAATCATTATATATCATTATGGAAAATATCTTCAGCATAAACTTGCTACACTGAGTTGAACAAAGT
The DNA here is from genome assembly GCA_020152595.1 of Chiridota heheva. NCBI lineage: Eukaryota > Metazoa > Echinodermata > Holothuroidea > Apodida > Chiridotidae > Chiridota > Chiridota heheva. Next base: position 988,433 of record JAIGNY010004285.1, read on the forward strand.
ACATGGCAACATTAAAGATAAAGTCTTTTCTGCGATTAGGCCATGTTTACCGTTAATCATGCATGGCTAAATGAGAAACTGCGTGTCTGATGGGGGCTTATAAACTTACCAAACTTTTTTTTTTTTTTTTTTTACAGCAATAGGCCTGGAGAGGGAAGAAAAACCTAAATTTGACTAATAGAATCAAATGGTGGGGAGGAAAGGGGGGCACCCAATCTTTGTCAAAAGTTTAAAAAGTGTTTTTTTTTTTTTTAAGTGAGGGAAAGGTGACCTTTTTCAAAAGAGGACAAGTGCCCTTTTTAGAGAAGAAACTCCTACACATTGAACGACTTTTTCTTCTTAACTGTATATCTGATCTTTTCATAAAACAAAGTAACACAAATATTGTGAAATTTCACGCGCCTCGTGCGCAATATTCTTAATATTTCTAAGAGCAAAGTTGGGGACCCAACTTCCCTTTAATTAGTTAAAAAGCTTTCACCTCTGCCTGTGCTACCCCATATTCTTCCGCCGCCCTGCGTGACTAGGCCTACAATCCCGGACAAAAGTAAATGAAACAAACCCGAACTCGTCAATATTGTCATTTTTGCAGCCAACATACAAAAAGGAGGTGTGGGGGTGGGATATATCTATGATGCGCTTGTAAATTTAAGTGAAAAAGACGGTAAATTAAATAAGGACGTGAATCGCTATAGTGTTTTGTTCCATAGTAGTATGGGGTGCGCGTTTTTAAGAAAATCCTGTAGCCGCTACTCGCCCCCAGGCAGATTGCACCTGGGGGTGAGTAGTGGCTACAGGCTTTTCATACGAACGCGCACCCCAGGGGATCGACTAAGTCAATTAAGTGAAACCCCGACTACTTTAATTTATTTGATTAACTTTTATTTTATTCAATTGATGGAAAAAAAGTTCCATGAATACGTTATACGTTATGTCATTGAACATGGACAGTGCATGTACAGAACGCACTACTAAGATTACAAATTTAGTGCCAATATAGCTCGGAGCTACATACGGAAATTTTATACTAAACGTACAAATATGAAATATAGTCCCTAAACAATGTGGTTCCTTCGAAACTTGTTTTGAAGATATTATCCATGACTGAAAACAAAAATTAGCAATGCACGAGCTTAAGAATGACATTTATTAAAAGACGAGGATAGGGTACAGTCAGGAAGCAGAAAGTTGACAATTTCAGAAACATACAGTACAACCGCATAGCTAAAATCTTACAAGGAAGTAATACAACTGTACATGAAAAATGTTACATAGGATTACACGTAAATGAAAATTACTGTAGGAGTATACGTAATAAGTAATCTACGTGTGTAAAATATTCAAGGTTATTTTACAACTAGTTGACATACAATATAATTGTTATTGCTAATTTTCCGAACATTTTCAGCCACAACCACAGTCTTAAAAAAGAGTTTACAATTTTACCCATATCGATAATCATCTGCCTGATGGTAACGCCAATACGGGCTTGAATACCATCAGGGTGCCACGCAGTAACGGACCCCCTTAACCTTGAAGGGTAAAGTGTCATTACACATCCCTACAAATATAACGTAGTCCCAAAATTGTACCCTTGCCTTTCCTGGGGTAAGTTTTCCCGGGTAATTTTCCAAAATGCTACCATGTCATTGGGGGTCTCAAAAGAATGAGTTTTGGGAAAAATCACAGATCATATCATAGCCTTCATCATATATTACATCTATAAGTTCATGAACTACTTTGTCATTGTCACTCAACAACATTTTTGATTTCGCACTTTTAATTTCTTTACGAATAAAGTCTGTATTCTTAGTTTCTTCACTTCCTCATCACATTCATTATCATCATCACAATCATTACCATCTTCAAACCAATCGACTAATTCTCTGACGACCACCATGAATTTTCCCTTGGATGAAAATCGTCCTCGTAGTAGTGTATCAGAAAGTTTTAAAATAGTACCCACCCAAACCAATTGTTTTTTCTGCCCAGGCATCTCGTCGAATCCCTGTTGCAATAGGATCAACTGTCAGAATAAAGAAAAATCACCAACTAAAAAAAAGGTGAATTTTTTTTGAGCATGTCTACTACACCCCATTCCAAATCAGATTCCCTGCCAATGTTTTTAAATCCAGTCTCTCGTCGTGTTCGCCCAACCACAAGCTGCACATAATCCCATAAATCAATCGGTATCCCATGTCTCACCAGCCAGAGAACCTTGGTTGAATAAACTAAGCAACGTTGCCAAATGGCTCCAGATCTGACCTTCCTAACCACCCTTCCACTCTTATCTCAAATGCGTAATCTACTTATACCCGCACTAGAATACCCACCCAACTTGGCCACAATCGTCATTACACCAGTCAAAGAATGAATCAAACTGCCATACACAAATTTTAATCTGCCGTAAACTGTTGGTCTAGTACTTCTCCACCCGAAATAAAAGATTCAGTTATTGCTTTATCAATGTACGCACACTATCATCCATAATTTTCTCAAAGCATCATGCGTGCGTGGTGGCTTCCTCAAATCTATCTTTCGTGCGGAAACATACAAACTATTGGGATTAAAAAAAAAAAGCCCTCTTTTCACTAAATACTATTTCCCTCTGTTTCATTCAATCTGATTTAGACATAACTGGGGGAGTGAAACCATCAATGAGACCTTCAGCCCTCGACGCCAATTTATCAATGTGCTCTATCCTACAGTCCTAACATCGAAATATCGAAGTAGAGTAAAACATTGACTATGAGGAGCCGTTCTATCTGACACAACCTTAAATGTCCATATCTGCTTACATGCATGATCTTCAACACTTATCTCTTCAATATATACAGCTTGACTAGATTCGGAGAAGAAATCAAGTTTATAGCCTATAGTAATTCCATTGATGCAAAGAGAAAAATTGTTTGACGGCTTGTCCAATTTCTCAAGTACCGGACATGATACCATATCATAGATTCATGTTTCGTATGAGCTGAAGATTTCAAATCCTTTAGACCTTCCTCTTCTTCTTCTTTTATGTGGTGCTCAATACCCGCCGAAAGTTCTTTTCGGACATACATATATACCTCTGTACAACAAGAAGGAAATAGAAAAAAACCATCTAGTTTTTTTTTTTTATTATAGCAGAATGATTGTCAGAAATGGTAGTCTATTTTGATATTTTTTTGCATGAGTTTTTCTGTCAGATTAGAACCAACCAAATTTCTCAAAACTTGACAGGGCAAGCCTATCCCCTGTTTAGTTGGTTTCCATTGTCATGTGACCGTTATCCAGTACTGATGGATATCAAATCTAGCATTTCCATTGTAACTACTCACTTTGGCTCTCAGTGAACAATTCAATTTATATAGATTTTTTGCTTCTTCTTCATCATCGCCCTCACCCCAAAAGTCCATGTTCTAAAAAGTGTATTTGAAGTTTCCATTGTTCTTTACTTAAGTTGACATACATTGTCTGTTCAAAGCAAACATGTATGGTGCCGTTTTTGGTTTATCAGATATTGCTATGTATTTGCACTTTTTCCCGGACCCCTCCTCACAAGCAGCTGCTAACCGTGATTTTTGCATACAAGTAAAATTTTGCAAATGCATAATAAGAACATTGTTATATTTTACCCTAACAAAATAAGAGTAACCTAGATGATAAACTTTTGAATAAACTTGGTAGTCCACCAGTGGTGTACATAAATTTGTAAGATGTAAATAGCTTACGTTGAAAAGCTTCAGACTGAGTCACTTCTGGTTCTTCAGTATCACACTCAAATGTTGTAGACTTCCTCTTCTTCTTTAATTTTTGTAAAACCACAAATTATTCTTCTTTCCCGAGCTGTCAGAAGAGTCACCGTCGTATTCCCCGTGGTTACCGGCAAAATCGACCCCCGATGTCTCGGCAATATCATCCTCAGAACAGTCACCATCCTCAGAACTAGCCACCTTCTGGGCATTCTCCATGACCTCTTTATCGTCGTCACTGCAGGTACTATCGAAGCGTCATCAAGATACCACTGTTGACAAAATTTACTTAATGTTTTTTTTAGGTTTGGACACTTTAGCCATGCCAGGAAAGCGGCCACCAGCTTTCTCATGGGGCTTTTATACCTTCCCAGTGTCAACAACCTCAGCAACCTCCTCATCCTCTTTATCTGGCTGAACAGTAATTTTCACCAACTTGGGTAGTTGCAGTTGCCGACATTTCAGCAGGTTACCTCTCTGCACCGGCACAGTGGCTTTTAATTTAGATGCCATTTATAAGATGAAAAATAGTATACAAAAGATTTGACAATTTAGTTCACAAAAGATAGTTCACAAAAGGCAGTTTACCTCACAAAAATAATCAGAGTTCACAAAAGATAGTTCACAAAAGAAAGAAATTAATTTTCAGAGTATAAAAATAATTCACAGCAGGTAAGAGCACAAGATAATTCACAAGAGCACAAGATGATTCACAAGAGCACAAGATAATTCACAAGAGCACAAGATAATTCACAAGAGCACAAGATAATTCACAAGAGCACAAGATAATTCACAAGAGCACAAGATAATTCACAAGAGCACAATATTATGATGATTTGAGTAGAAGAGATCAGATGAAGATGTGACTAAAAATTACCTCCTTATATAACCTAAAAAGCGGAAGTACCACTGTTTCTGAAATTGTTAATTTGAAATTGTTATCCTAAAATTTCTCAAACGTACAATGTTAGGACTAAAGCATCGTTTTCATAGAGATTCTTCTGACTAAACTTATTCACTATAACATCGAAGCTGACACGTCTACACCTATGATGTAATAAAAAATGCAATACATGCCACATAACAATGAATCGTCTGGTTGTATCTGTACATGGTTTCTTTTTACATTTTGGATGTGGATACGAAATCTTCAATGTGGCGTGGTCCCTTTTCACCATACAAATCAAAATAGTCAATAGCGTCAGGGCTATAGATAATTAAAAAAAAGACACCCAATGTTCCCTATCCTTCCAGCACTCTTGCGTATTAACACCAGCAGAGCTTGGCAGGTGGTACAAGTGGTTAAAGATGTCGTCTGCCCCATGGACCCCTTAGTGTACTTCTGCTTGGCAAACCGTTTTAGAAATTTCTGGATCTGCTTCTAACAAATGTCTTAGTTCTAGTGTGCCTAATGAGGCCATACGCTTCTTTATCTTAGGTTACAATTTTAACTATACGATCATGGGTAATTGTCACAGCTTCATCAAAGCCTTTCACTACAATATTTTTTGTACCATGAGACAGGACTAGAATCACCATATTTAATTCTAGTGACAAGGTACCTCCTAGATCCTAATTCAAATGTCCTTTCCAATGTGATTGATCGGGCGTCAAATCAAAAGCATAAATATGATTGCCTGCCCTCAAATCAAACAACCCAACACCGTCCCGACCATATTCCAACCCTAGGATATATCGCAACGTTTATACCCTTCGGCTGAGCCTGAAAATTTCTCAGCCTCCCAATTAATTGCCCATTTTTCACGTGGAAATAATTTTGTCCCTGCCATGACCTGTATACTTGTCAGTGATGCTGGGATAAAGAAGTAAGGGCTCTTATCATAATCCCCCTTGTATGCAATTATGACAAACATTCGTTTGAGTATGCGATTGAAGAAATTTTGCCCCATGGGTACAGTCTTAGCATTTTGCCCCATGGGTACAGTCTTAGCATTTTGCCCCATGGGTACAGTCTTTGCATTTTGCCCCATGGGTACAGTCGTAACATTTTGCCCCATGGGTACAGTCTTAGCATTTTGCCACATGTATACAGTCTTAGCATTTTGCCCCATGGGTACAGTCTTAGCATTTTGCCCCATGGGTACAGTCTTTGCATTTTGCCCCATGGGGACAGTCTTAGGATTTTTCCCCATGGGGACAGTCTTAGCATTTTGCCCCATGGGTACAGTCTTTGCATTTTGCCCCATGGGTACAGTCTTAGCATTTTTCCCCATGGGTACAGTCTTAGCATTTTGCCCCATGGGTACAGTCTTAGCATTTTGCCCCATGGGTACAGTCTTAGCATTTTGCCCCATGGGTACAGTCTTTGCATTTCCCCCCATGGGTACAGTCGTAGCATTTTGCCCCATGGGTACAGTCGTAGCATTTTGCCCCATGGGTACAGTCGTAGCATTTTGCCCCATGGGTACAGTCGTAGCATTTTTCCCCATGGGTACAGTCGTAGCATTTTGCCCCATGGGTACAGTCTTTGCATTTCCCCCATGTGTACAGTCTTAGCATTTTCCCCGTGGGTACAGTCGTAGCATCTGCCCCATGGGTACAGTCTTAGCATTTGCCCCATGGCTACAGACTTAACATTTGCCCCATTTTTGCATTTTAGGCTGCTGAATAGGTTTGAATATTCATCCTCTGAAAAGGTAGTGCCAGGAAGGGGGTCAGGAAGGGGTCATCTTTTGGATGGCTGCTTGAGCGGAAGGTGTCAGCGTAACTTTACGAACAAATTTCGTGGCTTCCAGAATTTTCAATGCATATTTCTTTGCTTTTGCTGTAGCGGTTCTAGCTATAACTGAAAAGACATGAGGGCTTCTATTCATGGTAATTTCGATTCTGGCCCTATAAGAGATCAATTTTTCTCCACAAAATACACCCACTGCTGGGTTATCCATGTACTCCATTTCTGTGCCAGCTTCTTTGGTTTGTGTGTACACATCTTGCATCTCCGTGGAAACAAAGGCATTCGCTGCATGTGTGGTTTGCTCCAGAAAATTTCCCAGTCGCTCCACTGACAATGCTGTTCTTGGGCAGTAAGCGGACGGTTCTATTACAGGAAGACCACATTGGTACCATCCTTGCATTACCCCTGGCGTTCTTTTCCATGCTGCATCGTACTCAAGCAAGGTTTCAAGATAGGCCTTGTATAAGTAGTGTTGCATTTGGCTGTAAACTTCTACACCACTCATACGGACCTGTATTAACTCATATAGAGAATGAAACGTACAATTTGTTGGTATCACTTATCTGGTGTGGTACGGGCGGTTCCGGAAAACTGTTCAAATTGAACTCACACTAGAGGTTTGCTGCTGTTCATGTCTAAAACAAAGTGGTTTGTGCTATCAAATTTCAATAAGCCAAAAGAGAGGGGGGGGGTACATCCCGGACGGTAGAAAGGCTTTATCTACCGTTTTCTCGACCGTTAGCTGTGGGTTTGGTAGAGTTGAAAAGTAATCCAATGAAGACAAATGGTTGGATGGTGCTGAATCAGAATAAAACCGTTTGTTAAATGGCCCTTTCTCCTCATCAAAATCAACGATATCCATCTTGGTACAGTGTGTTGGTAACAATGATTGAGTTTTGTCAAATGACTTCTTATATGTGTGGCTGCTCTAAGTATTCAATGGTTTGTAGATGACTATCCGCCCTGCTGTAATGGAAAAGGTTTCGTCATATTCACAACAGCCTAAAGCTGATACCGGCTTGATTCACTGACAACCTAATACTTCCTTCTCCTCCTACATTGTAGTTCCTTCCCCCCGAACGATCCGCTTTAAGATCAAAACCAAACATGGTTTTTCCAAGCCGCCAGTTGATGGGGGAATGTTGATGCTATCGTTGCTGTTTTCAATCCCCAAAGCTTCTATGAATTTATTGTACCCTTCTAGAATGCATAGATCGTGGTCATCATTGTCAAACTGAAGAGTTAGGGGTTCATTAGGGTGTAGTTTATCCTCTACCCTCAATTGTATTCTTGCAATTTTGAAATGATGAAACTGAAATGGGTCTTTCTTCAAATTTCTCTTTAAAGCAGAATTATTTACCAAGGCAATGTAAAAAAAACCCTCATGATATGTTGCATATTCACAGGTTCTACGCCTTATGACAGCAACTTGTGATAAATCTTGGCTTGTTTCAATGGGAAAACTGCCGGCCTTTGCATTCACATCTTTTTAATTTCCGACCTCTTTCCGGCTGATGACTCCACTCAATCAAAAATGAGAACGGCTTCTAGAAAAGCTATTCTGAATGATTTCCCAGCGGTAGTTCTATCTCCCGCGATCATGTTAAAACTTTCATCCGATCGATTCCGGTGAATCGTGATGGGTATACCAATGGGTAGGAGACGCTCCATTTTGAACACATCGCAAAAGAGGGTCCTTTGTAGTACAAAGGTATTGTCTGTTCCGGTTGTGGCATTCTGGATGAGTTTACTTTTCTCTTTCCAACCATCCTCAAAAAAGCTGGAACTGTACATGTCATGATCAGCTATTTCATCTCAAGGCCGTTTTCGTAGTACCCCCTACCCTGGAGGAATGTCACTTTGGCTTCTCCATTGTACGAGAGTACAGTTTTAAGTAGGCTTTGTAAGGGTAAAACTCTGATAGATGCGACACATCCGTGTTACCAATTTTTACTTTGATTGCTCTGAAGAGTGAGTTTAAGAGATTGTTTGCGGTTGACAGTTTATTTGTTGAAATAACGGCAGTAAAACCATCCAAGTTTTTCACTTTACATTGGGGCAACAAGTGAACTGAATTCAAATCCGTGTAAGACGACGTATCTGCTGGGATGTACAATTCCAAGGGTCCAAATTTGAGTGTATCATTGACCGGATTGTATCTCATTTTCACCCTGTCGGTATGATAGCTGTCTGGGTTGGTAGTAAAATAAAATAATTCAGTTCTGATCTATCCACAGTTATTGAAGGCCATAGTGCTACTTGTATTTGGCTAAAGGTTTCTTTAAAGTTGCACAATTTGCCTTTTTTGCAGTCTTCTTTTTTGTAGGAGCCTTTTTACGTTTGGCCGTTGTTTTTTTTGTTTTTGTTTTTGTTTTTTTTTTTTTTGCTGGTGGTTTTCTTTTCCTAGCAGGTGCTTTTCGTTTTCTCCCTTGACCTGTTTAGGCTCGTGCCGCAGCCGCAAGTAATTTTTTTGAACGTCCTCAGCTATTTTATTCTTCTGCTCAGTTGAAACCCGTTGTATCGTAAACATGACCCCCATTCCTGACACTATATCTGCCAAAGCATCCGCACTTATTCGCAAACTTTGTTTTCTACCCCTTTTAAAACTCTAGGAGCTGCTGCCCTAGCAAACTAGCAACCACCATACCAACTTTAATGGCAGGGAATAATAAACTCCCTGCTGCTGCAAAAATACCCCAACCCATTCCTCTCTAGTAAGGATTACCCACGTAACTGCATGAGACATTTTCAAACACAATGAAATACTTCTAGTCATAACATCCTCTCTTATACTAAACGTTCCATTACCCTGACCCCCATACTACACTATGCTTAATCGTTTCCTTTTAATGTGCAAGTCCAGAACAATTTTACACCCTAGGAAATCGATTGGATATCCCCCCCCCCTTCCCCTCCCCCCAAACTATCATAAATACCAATGTTAGCAATTTCTAAACTCTTTGACCTCAACATTGACATATCGTATTTGATTTGGCTAATAAGAATCTGGTTGTGTATGCATGAGCAATGGTACCATTTGACTTCCAACAAAATTTGGAATGACAACATTTGAATACACAAACACATGTTTAACCGCCGGTGGTTGAAATGGAAAATCTGAAAAAAGGACAGATCTAACCCCTGTCCAAGCATTCTCGCTATCACTTTGAATCATGACCGATTACAATAAAACCCTAAAACGTGACAAATCCTCCCTGTGATATCGTATTTAACGTAATTGTTCCTAGTTCTAAATTACTATTTACCCTTTCTTATACCCGCATCTACATATGTTATTTTTAAATTTACTTAACCAATGATCTTCATTAAAATCATTATAGAATTTCTTTCTTGTCCAAAATGTTTTGTCATTCAACGTTCTGAGATCGTTAGGATATTAAATTCTATCGGAGACGATTGTTCAATATCATCATCAACCGAATCTGTGGACCCCTCATTCTGTACACCCACCACCCATTCCCCATCAAGCGTTTTTGGTTTAACTAGTTTGTTTTGAAAATTATCAGTTGTATTTGATGGAAACAAATCATTTGCATCACTTGTCATTTGCCAATAAAAACTATCCATGATTTCCTATTTTTGTTTATGCGCTTTTGAAATCTACGACTAAAATACTCTTCTCTTCCAACAAATAGAAACGGATGAGAGAAAAACATCTCGCGTCCGCTTATGTATTCCTTTATTTCAATTCTGACGTAATCTTAGCACGCCCGAGCTGCATGGACTGTATTATTGTGTGCAGAGGGTTTCCTGTTGTTTGTGTATTGTAAACATGCTGTGAAGAGGCGGTAAACGTTTTCCAATTTTGGTTTTTTGTTTATTTTCTTCTATTTTTAAGTTTGACTGTATATTTCAGAAACTAAAACATTATATCGCTGAAATATTATCGACAACAATCATGAACGAAGAAGTGCAAGAGCGAGGCATAACGACAACGTTAGCTTGCATGATTATGATACCAAAAATTAGGAACTATGCTATTTATTAAACTTTTTGTATGAAATAATATCTGTTTATTATATACTTGAATAAATATATTTATATCTTTTCTTATCACTGCATTCTTAAAAATTGTTTTCTATTCAGCACAAGTCCAGTTTGTCATACATTTGTTTAAGAAAAATGAGTTTAAAAAGTTTCTCATCAGTTGAGCCTTGTCTAACAAACTTTTGAACTGAAGTTGTGTGTGCATTAAATTGTATTTAATTTGTTTTGCTTCAAAGTAATTTTATTGAACTGGCTATTTGTTGAATAAAATGTTGTCAAAAGTTCCATTCCACTTGGCCTACATCCCACATGCGGCATGCTACGCCGTCAAACATGGCAAGCCGTCTCACCCTCTCCCTCATGCTGTCCCGCCCCTCTCTCATATGCCATCTCAGCCTCTGACGGTCACTCTACTACTTCCATGGTATTATCAAGAGTGACAATCCTGGCTATGACCACGCTACGCGTAAACACTCTCAAATCTGTGAAACCACATAATACTTTTGTATGATAGATATACCCATATGAACGGCCTTTCATGTGTGTTGATAAATCCATAATTTTTTTCGCCCTCAAAGAAAATCTTAACGAACTTGGCCTTTACACAGCGTGCAAACTTAAAGTATTCAACTATTGTTTCAATGACTTTGCTCTTAAAACCAACCTGGTACAATCCAAATCATCCCAAGTTTATTTATAGTTTTCCGTAACACATCACAGCCAGTTCCACGATTTTTTCCCTTATGTGCGTTTTGGGGTTAAACATTCCCATATTATCATGTTCATCACCACCCTCATTCTCATTACCACCCTCATCATTCACATCATCATCACCCCCCCCCCCTCCCCCTTTAATTTTCCACCACCTTGACCTAGCGGCATATCAATATGTGTCAACTCTATTACTAAATTGTCAGAAATAGAAACACTTCTTTTGCTTTGCATAACGTTTTCAATGGACGGATAATAAACTCTTAACAGAGAGCTGATCCACTCAAGAGAATGGGAAAAGAATTTTGTAAGATAATGAATCTCCTGTTATACTCAAACATAAACGATCATTTGATTTAAAATTTAAAAAAAAAAAATCTATAATGACGGCGAGTAAGACAGAAAATCCATCACTACGAGTTCTAGGGTGAGAGATTATATTATCCAAAACTCGTGCATTAATTTTGATATTAAATTTAATATTTCTTAAACAAAAATTATCAATAGCACCAACTCTCATCGCTTGTAAAACAAACAAAGTATCAGCTAGTTCTTCGAGTTCTTCTGAAGTAACGAGGTTCCGTACTTCTTCCAGGGCTTCGCCACCCCTTCTTGATTTAGCTGACTTAAATATATTGTCTTCTGTGTCACTGATATCCTCCTTCAATCACACCAACATTATCGAAATCGAGTTGGTGGTCTGACTGAGGATTTGACGCAGGCTCGGGGTTGTTTCTCCCATCGTGGTTGGGTGTCCATATGGGGCATAGGAGTGTCATCAGGTTCTGCTACCACAGCTTCAGGCTGGGGCTGGGGCTGTGGAGAAACTGGCTGAATTAGAAGCCATCTGTCGTCATCGTTGAATACGCTGCGAAGCTGTTGTGTGTTAAGCATATCAGGAAGAGAAAACCCATGCTGTGTTGTGACATTACAGGAGATGATGTAAACATCGGTGTTACCTCCACATCGAGTTCCTGCACTTGTTAAAATATAGGAGAAGTTTGAATTTCCTCATGTCAGAAAGATTTTCGGAAACATTCATACCTTCTTCGTTGTCAGAAAGATTTTCGGAAAGATTAATTTATTCTTCAACTTCTCCAACAAGTTATTTCAAAGGAGAAAACAATTCTTTTGTTCTCCAAGCATCTGAATCGCTAAAAATTTTTTGAAGAATTAGTATCTGTTTTATGTTGTATTGCATTTAAATTTGAATCGTCTTCTTGTGAAATAGGAACCAAAACGATGTTGCCATTATCGAGTTTCTACTTCCTCCATAGACACCATGAAAAAGACTTCTAAAATTTACTTCTGTTTGTTTGTTTTTTTCGGTGAGAAAATATTTGATAACGTTACTTCTTTGCGATGTAGCAGAAGAACATTATGAAAGTACAGGAATTAAATTATTGCTGTCCTCTGAATCGCTATAGTCCACAAGTTAATACAAATAATTGGGCTGTTGAGAAACATATTTCGTTTCCCCGTTTAATTGTTTGACAGTCCACAAATTCTTTGGTTATATTTTCGTGTTTGGTTCTAAATTATTTCGCCACGTACCTTGCGATAACTTCCAGCCTTCCTTGGCGAGCTCGACCTGTCTCAAGTCACTGCAAAATGATTATGTGAGAATTCAGTTTTTGTGACAAGACTATATCACAAAATGGAAAGGTACAGCAAAAATGTAATCATGATTGGATGATATGGGTAAAGGGGTGGGTGGTCCACGATGCATGTTCAGACCCACACTGACCACATGTTGACCTCGGACTAACCCAATACCATTATTTTAGGCAGGAGGTACAGACCCACATTACAAATCAGAGCCACACTATAAATCACTACGAGTTGACCCCTGTCTGACCCCACGCCATTATTTTGGTAGGAGGTACAGACCCACGCTAAATAAGAGCCACACTATAAATCACCACGAGTTGACCTCAAACTGACCAACGCTAAACAAAACTCCAAACCCCCAATCACCCAACAATACATAAGGACACAGGAAAATTCACTTTCAACAATTCCTTGCAACATTAAAAGTTTATAATTACATACATATTTCAATTGCAAAACATTAGAAAAGGGCACAAAATTCACTTGCAAAAAAATCATTTTGCAAAAAATCCACTTGCAATTTTCACTTGTCAGAAATCCACTTGTTAAAAATGCACTTGCAAATTCACTTGGTAAAAATTCACTTGTTAAAAATTAACTTGGAAATTTCACTTGCAATTTCAGTTCTCAGTAAAAACACCAGTGAATATAATTCCGAATAGATACACCAAATTATGATTATATACACAAAATTCTTAATAGATAGGTAAAATCACCACGGTAAAAAAAGATTATATAATCCCAAACCCCATACCAGCAATATACAAAAGCTATATACAAGCAAACATCCAAGCTTCTACTTAAACATTAGAACCAAATCGGTACATAAAATCGTTGCATAATTTAAATCAACTGTAAAATGCGGCATACTTCTTTTCCTTGTGGTAATAAGACTACTACGGTTCTAGAGGGAAAGATAGTGGATAATGGCCCCGAATATAGCAATATATCTTGTTAGTTTATTTTAAGGTAACGTACAAGGGGGTTGATGTATGAAATACTTGGGCAACACACATGGTTACATATTGTGCCAAACTGTTTGGTGTGAACACCACACTTAAATATGAATCCCCCTCATTGATTGTTCTATACAAGAAGATACAAGACAAGATTTGTAACAATGCACTCAGATCTTGACGTACTTGATCTTCATTGAAGTAAAAATTGTTCTGCTCCATTTTTATTAACAACGCAAAATGGAGAAGAAAAAATTAAATTTCACCGTGGCGAAGTGGGGGCAGAGTTCTTTGTGTTGCTCAAACAGTCAAACCAAGTCCCAATCACATTCTTCAGGATAAGTGGCCCAGAACATAGCGATATCCCTTTTAAGTTTATCACACAGGAAGTTGGACTAGTACTTTATCATATGATTGCTCCTCTTCCATATGATCGGAACAAAGCGTCGTGTACAATGCAAATAATTTCAAACCCCCCTCCCATAATTTGCTCGCAAAATGATTATAAGTTTTTGTAAGATAGAAATGCAAGAAGTCAACTAAATCTTAAAAATGTTGTTTTTCGTTCAAGAGAATTTTATTACAGTTAGCCATCGTGTTAAATTTAAAATCAATCAGGGTTTTCCGTTCAGTACAAATTTACAAGAGAAGTGAAGCAAATAATATTTGTTTATTGTCTATAAGTTCTATAATAATTTCAGTCTAATTGCATGGGGTAAGAATTCCCCAAACTCTCAGTGTCTTCAGCATTTTTTTCTCGTAAAATAATTTATAGCGGGTTTAAATAAATCATTACTACGGGGAGTATCAGTACAAATCTGTTTAAAGTGCAAAGCGTTGTGGACAAAAAAATCTTAAAAATAGATTCTATATATACATATATTAATACGCTTCTGTGCGATATTTCAACAACCAGGTGTCAAAATCAGATGATAACTTTGCTTCGTTGAGCAGCATTCTTGAAGTGAATTGATCAAATAAAATTGACTAACCTTCTGTCTAAATTCGTCCTGTGAAAATCTCTAATTGGTTGTATTGATGAGTTTACTAGTAACTTCTTCATTGGACCCCTCCACTCGCCCAGGGTTACTGATTGGATGGGCTACTTTGATTGACATACCTCTATTGTTATGTTTATTCCAGCCTGGGATGAGTTTGAACTGTTTTACTGGCTTGTTTTTTGCAAAGCGCCATGAGCGCCTTTTGGCGGATACCGGCGCCTTATCAAGTATACATTATTATTATTATTATTACTATTATTGTTATTATCATTATTATCATTATTATCATTATTATTATTATTATTATCATTATTATTATTATTATTATTATTATTATTATTATTATTATTATTATTATTATTATTATTATTATTATTATTATTATTATTATTATTATTATTATTATTATTATTATTATTATTATTATTATTATTATTATTATTATTATTATTATTATTATTATTATTATTATTATTATTATTATTATTATTATTATTATTATTATTATTATTATTATTATTATTATTATTATTATTATTATTATTATTATTATTATTATTATTATTATTATTATTATTATTATTATTATTATTATTATTATTATTATTATTATTATTATTATTATTATTATTATTATTATTATTATTATTATTATTATTATTATTATTATTATTATTATTATTATTATTATTATTATTATTATTATTATTATTATTATTATTATTATTATTATTATTATTATTATTATTATTATTATTATTATTATTATTATTATTATTATTATTATTATTATTATTATTATTATTATTATTATTATTATTATTATTATTATTATTATTATTATTATTATTATTATTATTATTATTATTATTATTATTATTATTATTATTATTATTATTATTATTATTATTATTATTATTATTATTATTATTATTATTATTATTATTATTATTATTATTATTATTATTATTATTATTATTATTATTATTATTATTATTATTATTATTATTATTATTATTATTATTATTATTATTATTATTATTATTATTATTATTATTATTATTATTATTATTATTATTATTATTATTATTATTATTATTATTATTTATTATTATTATTATTATTATTATTATTATTATTATTATTATTATTATTATTATTATTATTATTATTATTATTATTATTATTATTATTATTATTATTATTATTATTATTATTATTATTATTATTATTATTATTATTATTATTATTATTATTATTATTATTATTATTATTATTATTATTATTATTATTATTATTTATTATTATTATTATTATTATTATTATTATTATTATTATTATTATTATTATTATTATTATTATTATTATTATTATTATTATTATTATTATTATTATTATTATTATTATTATTATTATTATTATTATTATTATTATTATTATTATTATTATTATTATTATTATTATTATTATTATTATTATTATTATTATTATTATTATTATTATTATTATTATTATTATTATTATTATCTATTATTATTATTATCATTATTATTATCATTATTATTATTATTATTATTATTATTATTTTATTATTATTATTATTATTATTATTATTATTATTATTATTATTATTATTATTATTATTATTATTATTATTATCATTATCATTATTATTGTTGTTATTATTATTATTTATTATTATTATTATTATTATTATTATTATTATTATTATTATTATTATTATTATTATTATTATTATTATTATTATTATTATTATTATTATTATTATTATTATTATTATTATTATTATTATTATTATTATTATTATTATTATTATTATTATTATTATTATTATTATTATTATTATTATTATTATTATTATTATTATTATTATTATTATTATTATTATTATTATTATTATTATTATTATTATTATTATTATTATTATTATTATTATTATTATTATTATTATTATTATTATTATTATTATTATTATTATTATTAATATTATTATTATTATTATTCGTTCCAGCCGAAACTAAGTTTGTAAAATCAAGCCCCACTGACAATTCTGAGCTGACAATCTTGTACATATCTGCCATACTCTATAGCAACATTTTCATTAATCTAATTGGATACTTCTTTCATTTCCTCTACTTGCCCAAAGGGAAACTAAAAATCGTAGCATAGGCTTTAGAACCTTGAACACAAAATAAAAGCTTCGTATGAACGCGCCCTCGAGAAAATTTGAGCTGGGATAATTTCAGGCGGACAGTTTCAGGCGAGCTTCCGGTCTCTTTCCGGTTAAAGGCTATATAAGCGAGGTAGCATCCGGATGGTCTGATGGTTGAGCGGATACTTAGAAGTGGATCAGGAGAATACTGATTCACTCAACTTGATTTAGACAATAAAATAGGCTTAGTCAGCCTCTGGGGAGCGCGTTCGTATGAAATCCTTGTAGTTGCTACTCGCCATTGGGTGCAATCTACCTGGAGCGAACAGCGGATACAGGGTTTTCGTATGAACGCGTACCCCACACTATTTTCCATTAGCTTTGTCGGGGATTGTAGCTCTAATTTACTTGATTTCCGTAGTAAAAAACGACTGAGATGTGTGATTTTTTGGAGTATTTTAAAAATGACTAAATTTGTTGTATTTTTTTTGCTCATTAAGGGAGCTTTTTTCGCAATATATAAATGTTTAATGACCAGAGGTTGGCGTACATAAAAGAAAGAGGCAAAAATTAACCAAATTTGCAGCCGAATGTAGCAACCACTTTTGTCACAACGCCCACTTTTGTCACAACTACCGAAATCAAAGGTCACCACTTTTGTCACAACGTCTGAACGTCACCCACTTTTGTCGCAATCGAGGTTACCACTTTGTCTCAACATTTTGTCACCAACAAGGTACCACTTGTGTCGCAACGTTCGCCCATTTTTGTCACAAATTTTCAGGTCACCACTTTTGTCGCAACCACTTTTGTCACAAACTTAGCTTAGTTTGATACACATTTTAGATCAGGCTCTTATTTTCTAATCTCGTTCAATTTTGTGATCAGACAGGTAAATCATGTCTTTAGATGATTTCAGATCCTTATTGGACAGTTGGATTTGCGAGAGTCTTACGTAAAAGTGCTTTCCGTAGAGTCCTTTCTTAGTTAGATAGGCGTGTATGATGGTAGAGCAGAAGAACCCCCACTTCCCCCACCACCACCATTTCCCCACCCCATTTTCTGGAAAGCCAAAATTCGGCCAATTTTTGACATAGTTCGGGCAAAACTTGTCCGAAAAGAAAGGGGGGGGGGGGGTATTGTGCCATACGCGCCCTAACGTGTCAATTGTTATTATTTTTAGCTAGACTATTTGAAAATATTGTGAGCTACTCACTACCATCTGCAATGGCGTCGGCGTCGTCGGAGAAGCTTTTTTTAAATATTCTGTTGAGCTTTGTTATGATAATGACATTCCTGACAAGAATAGCGATTAAACAGTTATAAAGTATTTGTCTTGCATGAAAAAAAGTAAAACTATAGAGCCCCTCGCCCTAAAATAATTCAAAATTAAGTGCCTTGTGCATGAAAAGAAATATAAACAACAGGTGCTGGCTGCAATAGAGAGAAAACAGAAAAGACTTTTATTTTGTAGACAGCCCTATCTGAATTGTATAGAAAAAATATTAAGTAAAGTATATCTCTATTTGGGACATGCAGTGGGATGTCATGTGGTGGGATATCATCTGGAATGTTAGGTATGCAGGTAAAAAAAGACATGATGATTGGTAAATAGAGAAATTGGGGTGAGGGTGGGATGTCATGTTAGACAGGGTGGGATTGTATGAAGGACAGCGTGTGATGGCATGTTGGAAAGAAAGTGGGATGGCATGTTGGACAGGACGGATGGTTGGCATATGTAGGACAGGGTTGAATAGCATGGACATCATGTGTTTGGGTGTCATCTGGATTCCAGTTGTAATGGCATGTGGGTAATGTGGTGGAATGGTAGATCCGGATTTCATATGTGATTGCATGTGGTACATTGGGTGTGGGATGAATTGTGCATTGGGACAGAAGGATGGCATGTGGATTAAAGGGTGGCAAGTGCGTTATCAGTTCCGAGGGGATTTGTATCATTTGCGATGTTTTTCATACATTAAGCAATAATGTTTATTTATTCTATCTATTTATTTCCGCAACATATCATGTGACAAATATCATAATGTACATGAAAAAACACAATACAAAGAGGTAGATGATTATATATACGAGCATCATATATCATTAGATGGATACGCATGATTAATTGTATGTACAAAATATGCGGAGGAGATCTGGAGGAAGCAGTGCTTATTTGAATTCCAGTCCACCCACCCAAATAAAGAAAAATAAAAGGGGAAAACAAAAAAATCAATACATAGCCTAAATACTTAATTCCACCCACACCACCATATCAATGATATGGATGAAATAAAACGCTTAATAATTATTCAACAGATGTCTTTTACAAGCTGATTTAAAGGAAATGAAGGATCGCTGGGTATGTAAACACACATCTAAAGATTTCCAATACTTGGGGCCACTTATACGTAATATTTTTTGGCACAAAGACGAATTGTATGTATTTTGATACAAGTTATCCTTGTTACGTGTATTATGATGATGAAGATTGCCAACCTTTGTAAAAAAAAAGAAAAGAATAGAAATTGGATGGAAATAAATTATGATTATACTCAAACATAAAAAAACCCAACTTGATGATTGTGTAAAACATATATGTTAAGAATACGGTTCTCCTTAAAAAGGGGTGTAGTGTGTTCACGGCCTATGTTGATAAATCTTACAGCACGCTTCTGAAAAATCATTAAACGATTAACAATAGATGGATACAGTAGGTATTAGCCCAGACTATAGAATAATCACTTAAGTACGGTAAAATGAGAGTATTATATAATGAGAGGATAATTTTATTAAATAAAAGACCTTTGAATTTATATAAAATACCAATGTTTTTGAAAACAGTATTGGCTACTTTCTGAACATGGGGTTTTCACCTTAAATTGTTATCAATTATTACACCAAGGAACTTAGTAGAACGGACACAAGCGATTCTATCATTGTCGATGAATAAATTGATAATGGGGGTAGTCTTTTGATGGGGGTGAAAAGTATTATAATTAGTCTTTCACATAATTTTTTACATAATATTGGGCCCCATAAAAACATCTGCATATGGACACAAAATCAATCCCACTGTTTTATCAGTATAGGCTAGGTTATCTTGAAATATTCACCAGCAATTTCCATATTATTTTGACGACATATATTTGTTTTTACTAACAGTGGGCGTTGTGACAAAAATGGTTGCTACAGCAGAACACTAAGTAGGCTACCTTGCCCGATCCAATTTTTAACCAAGAAGAACGTTTTGTGTTGCAGCCTTGCTTAAACCGTCCAGCATGCATGCTGCCACCTGTAGCGTCGGTTCATTGCCAAAGTAACGCAATTTGGTCGGCTTTGGAAAAATGGGAAAGAGGCGGATGCCGCAAACACGTTTACCTTGATCAATTTATATGTCATATCTATTTTATTCCATTTAAAAACGAACAAAAAAGTCAAATATACTAAAAAAAGGACTTATTATAGAATATAATAGTAATTAAAGGTAAAATTATATTTCTTAAATGTTCATTATTTATACTTTTATAGAACTAAATTTGTTTTTAAAAACCAAAATATTAAAGATAGACTTATTTGCGGCATACGCCTTTTCCCCCATTTTTCCATGATTCTACGCGCTGCCACAGTAACTTTTAAAAGTCGTAAACAAAGTCAAGGACCGAATGACAAGACATTGAAGTTCGATCCGTAAATTACTTTGCACAGAAATTCGAAATGATTTTTGACTCTGCTCCATCGATCTCATTGAATGATTATACATTTACACCTTTAACAGGAAATGAACCGCATTTTTATTACCACTGATAAGTCTGCTTAAACCTGGCAAAATATCGGGTAAGTTACTTTATCATATGCAGATACATACCAGTTTCGCTACTTTGTTAGGATCCGGGGCAAGTTACTGAGTAAAGCTAAGGTTAGCACACAAGCAAAGGCGTTCCTAGAACGAATATTCGACTTGTGTGTATTGAAAAAACCAAACCACACACTGAAGCAAAATTCAATGGGCTACAACACGCATCAGGTTGCACTAAAATTTTCCTCCACTTTAGGCTTTTATCTTAAAATTTAGAGCAACTCATTCTTTCGTCTAAAAATTCAACCATAGGGGGGCCTACATTACTTCGATTCCATCTTTAGTAATGCATTAAAAAAAATTATGATAGACCATTTGGAAGACAAAAGTTTCTTCAGACAAATGATCTGCCTTTAACAAAAACAACGTACACACACTTCCATCTATGGTCGCGAGCATAAACCGAAATGCAAGAGAGTTCGCAAATGATTGACACTTTTTGGATGGCAGCCCAAATTTTGTTTGCGTTTGCATGTATGTATCTCTACTGTGCGTTCTTAGCTCCAAGCGTGTTCATGTGCATTCTCCAAATATAAAAGAAGCTTTACGGAACTCAATTTCCAATATTTTCTCTCATCGTGAATGGACCATCGGGTGGGTGCCCGAGAAAAGTTTTTGTACCCTTCCATTTAATTGTGTATACCCGCGTGATACGAGTACACTAACCTACATGAATGCATGCGGTTGCCATTAGTATACACGGTGGACAAGCAGTAATGGTGGGCGGAGAAAATTTTTCGCACAGCTTCTCGATATAAATGCTATTTCGTTACGGCTTTAGCCTGGACATTTAATTTTAAGTTAATCTAGGTACATGTACTGTACATGTAAGTTCATAGTATTGTTTAGCAATAGTTTGAGCTGTTAATAACTGTTTTAATCTTTTCATGAATGAATTCTTTATTATTTTGAGACACATAAATTGAAGTGTTAGAACTGTTCATTCTTAGCCATTTAAATTTTTTCCCTGGCTAAGGTGTTCCTAGACAGGGAAATCTCTGTTGACTGTGTGAGTCAGGTAGCTTATTTGGTAGACGGCATGACTGAAATGCTGGAGGTTAGGTTTTAGGTACATAAAACAAATGTCCCAGTGATAACATACATATACGTGGGTTGTGACAATATTGAAGATGTTAAATGGCGGTCCCAATGGCAGGAGAGTCACCCCCCAAATTGCATAGCTTTTTTCTAGCGTGGAAGATCTTCTGTGCTAATTTTTGATTGAGAGAAGTTATTTTCATGATTTTGGTGCACAGTTGTAGGTGCACACTTTTGATTCTTCTAGGTGCACATCTTTTTATAAATTTTAGTTTTCTTCTTTAAAAAGTTTTTAAAAGTCTTGGTAGCCTAAACACAGGAAACTTCTAATTTGCAACTTCAGTCTTTTGTTAAAAATCCAGGTAGGATCCAATCCTATTATTGATAAATTCCACTATCAAATAGATGATTATTGGTACACATTTTCTAGACATAAGTGCATATTTTTGAGTTAAAAATTATCTTCCATGCACACTTTGCAAACTATGCAGTCCGGGTCACCCCCTGCCTGGTTGTCTGAACACTATTCGAGAAGAGAAGCATGCAAACGTGGTGTTCATTCACTTTCTGTCCCGGTTTGAACAATCAAGTTCCGTTTCTAGAGTCATCAGCCTGTTAATGTTTAAAACGAATATTGGAAGAAGAATACTTTTTTGTACAAATTTTTCAAAATCTCAGTCATTTTTAGTAACACTGGTTTTCCTATATAATCTTTGAATGTTACAGAAATTAGATTACCTTGTAAGGCTTGTAGTTATAGTAAAAATGTTCCTTAACGTGGTAGTGGTACTGGTAGGCTGGTGAACTAAGCGAAATTGTTCCTATAATGTAGAAAAAAGCAAGGTTTTTTGACGAAATTGATTCAAATCTGTTCTACAGCAATAGAATTGCATAATCACACTTACCAAATGTACTATTGATGCAAGTGTACACATGTAATCAAAGAGCAAGTGGAGCATACAGATATGGCAGTTATTTTAAAGAATCTACCTTTACACGTGTTGCACAATATTTATTTGTGCATTTTTATACCTTAGTTTTTTTGTCTTTTTTTCAAGTTTGCATACCAGAAAAATGCATGCAAGCACAATCCACGCTCATCACAGCGTCTTTACACTGTATGCTATAAAACTGTCAATCATTTAGGATGCGCCTGCCCAATCAATCGGCGCGTTCATAAAGATGCATTTTTGTGCGTGACACTGCGTGTTACCATTTGGGTTAGAATTTTATTTTCTTTACCACTTTTTGACATGATCTCAAGCAATATTATATTTTGATAGCCATGGGAGATTATACAAAACATATCATTAGAGTAAAAGTGTATGTATTTTCATGTATGTTGGTGTTTATTATGATACTGAAATTTTAATTGCCCTAAATTTTTAGGGGTAACTACTTTTGAACATGTGTTAAATCCCATTGACTTTTGCTTCAGCACAATTTTCTTTTTTAATGGGCAATTTTCTGAATACAGTAGCTTCAAGTTTTCCCCGATTTTGCACCCAAGTAGGAAAGTTTTTTAATATTTTTGGTAGAGAATAGATTGGAATTTATCTTGCAATTTTTAAAAGTTTTATGACCATGGATGTACTGTAAGAGTTTTTCAAATAAGAATAAAAAATCAACAAAATATGAGGTTTTTTCCTATGGTTACCATTTCAAGTGTGACTTATCAATGGGAAATTTCTTCTTCCTCAATATACTGGCCACCTTCAACAACTTGAATACTCTGCCAGTTACGTGTGTGTGTGGGTGTATGTGTGTGTGTGCATGCGTGCCCCCTCCCCATCCCCAGGTAAGTCTAATTGAGTTCTGCCACTTGAGACTTAAATGTCTCAAGTGACTTGGCCCCTGCAATGTCCGGAGGTAGGCTGTTCCAATCCCTAACAATATTGCAGAAGAATGACCATTTTCTGTAGTCCTTGCTTGTTGATGGTGTTGTGAATGAATGGGGTTGTGTATGGCGTGATGATGTTCTGTTTAACTTGTTAAAGTATTTGTCTGGATTTATGGCGACTTTGGCGTTCACTATTTTGTACATCATGTTAAGTCTTGCTTTCTTCCTTCTTGTAAGCTTTTCGAATCTAGTTGTTTAATCATTTCTCCTACACTTGATCTATATCAGTATCTGCCCATTACACATATCTTGCAGCTCTTCGTTGTACCTTTTCTAATGTGTCTATATAACCTTGTTGGTAAGGGTCCAAAACTGTACAAGAATGCTTTACTGCAAATATTAGAAATATGGGTTCCCCAATTCAAATCACTGGTGATGGTACATCCAAGATATTTTGTAGTCTTTTCATGATCCAGTGTGTGACCGGGCATGGTGTAATTAAAGATTACAGGATTCTTCTTTTTTGTAACTGTCAAAACAGTGCATTTATTTGGGTGGAATTCCATTCTCCATTTTGTTTTCCAAAGAGCTAATTTATTGAGGTCATCTTGCAGTGTTTGGCAATCGGTTGTTGATGCAACAGTGAGGTACACAATGGTATCGTCAGCAAAAAGGCGGACTGTAGAAGTAAGGTTATCAGGTAGGTCATTGATGTAGAACAGAAGTAGTCTTTTCATGATCCAGTGTGTGACCGGGCATGGTGTAATTAAAGATTACAGGATTCTTCTTTTTTGTAACTGTCAAAACAGTGCATTTATTTGGGTGGAATTCCATTCTCCATTTTGTTTTCCAAAGAGCTAATTTATTGAGGTCATCTTGCAGTGTTTGGCAATCGGTTGTTGATGCAACAGTGAGGTACACAATGGTATCGTCAGCAAAAAGGCGGACTGTAGAAGTAAGGTTATCAGGTAGGTCATTGATGTAGAACAGAAGTAGTCTTTTCATGATCCAGTGTGTGACCGGGCATGGTGTAATTAAAGATTACAGGATTCTTCTTTTTTGTAACTGTCAAAACAGTGCATTTATTTGGGTGGAATTCCATTCTCCATTTTGTTTTCCAAAGAGCTAATTTATTGAGGTCATCTTGCAGTGTTTGGCAATCGGTTGTTGATGCAACAGTGAGGTACACAATGGTATCGTCAGCAAAAAGGCGGACTGTAGAAGTAAGGTTATCAGGTAGGTCATTGATGTAGAACAGAAAGAGACTGGGGCCGAGGACAAACCCTTGTGGTACACCTGACTCAACCTTTCCAATGTCTGATTCCTCTCCTTCAACAGCTACTACTTGCGTTCTGTCGGACAAACATTTTTTGCAATAATTTGGCTGTTGATAAAATTGCAGAAAGAAGTTGTATGACTTTTGATATGTTATTAATAACACTCTTTTAAAACATGGTTGTCCATTCTTAACATGGTAGCAGATCTTCAGTTCGGAAGCTGCCAGGTGAGGTTACATAGCGTAGCAAGATGTCAGTAAGAATAGCGATGGAATTTTCCAAGCGTATCAAGAGTTGTGTTTTGTGTATTTTAACCCCTTGTATTGTATAATGCTGCTTATTATTGAAAGATTTTAGGAAAACGAAAGATAAAGTTTCGTTGAGAAGGTGATGTACTGATGACCTCTTCTTTCATTAGGCCCCATCTAAAATTGTATCTTGTAAAAATCATTCTGTTGTGTTTTCACACATGTATTTATTACCATCTTAATATTTGCATATCGTAGCATGTTTAAAGAATATAGGGACTTTACTGATTGTTCATTTAGACCATGGTCTTCTAATTCCATGTTTAGATGTAGGTTTTACCGGAATTGACAGTAGTTGACAGTATAGAGATTATTCTTTGTGTTGGTAACAACAGTGTATAATGCGGACCATATTGTTAATATTACTATTTATGACATGGGCTATTGGTTTGGTATCGTTTACAGTAGTTCTTTGTTGCCATGGTATTGAGGTGAAAATGGCAGAGATAGTATTTATGAAATTGTCCGAAAATTATAGGTATATTTAGGAAAAGCTGATCCCTGCTTGTATTTAAGGATTTAGGTTTATTTGGGTCACAGGTCAGGACAGTGTTGTTGGTTTACTGTCTTTGGGTTTGTTGGGTTTTGTTCATTCCTGGGTTTGTTGCAACAATGGGTTGGTTTTGGTGGTCTTGGGTTTTTTTTTTTTTTTTTTTTTTTTTGAGGAGGGGGTGGTGTTTATTTTGTTAAGTCCTTTGTTAGAATAAAACTCCAACAATTTGGAGTATTTGGTATGGTATTTGAGATGCTTTAAGTTCTATTTCTCCATTGGATCAAACTCGTGATAATCAACTTTGCCTACTAACGAGTGGTGGTGCTATGAACATATAGATATCATTACCGGGTTC
Organism: Chiridota heheva; assembly: GCA_020152595.1. Taxonomy (NCBI): domain Eukaryota; kingdom Metazoa; phylum Echinodermata; class Holothuroidea; order Apodida; family Chiridotidae; genus Chiridota; species Chiridota heheva. Next base: position 1,014,495 of record JAIGNY010004285.1, read on the forward strand.
ATGTAAATAGTTTTGAGTCATGCTCAAGACACAAAAAGGTAGACTAATGTAGGGTTACGCTGAGTCATATTAAGTTGTGGATGTGTTATGTGCGGTAATGTCAAGAATTGTATCTATGGCGAGAGATTTATTTGTGAACACAGGAAGTTGGTCAAATAAAAGAGAAAGACAGTAAATTTCTTTTGTTACATCCTTTATTTTAAGGTACCGGTACCGAGCCAACATTTGGGGCTTGGATTGGTGGTGCTCTTCACGGTCAAATCCCAGTTGTTACAGTAGCACTTCAAAGGGCATTGTAGAGAGATTATTAATACTTTTCAGCAATAGACCTCATTCATTTAATGTGTGTCCTTTTATGTACTCTCTCTTTCTTCATTTCTCTTTTACATAAAATATTGCATAAAGTGTGAAATGGCAAAAAGAATCATTTAAAGTATATATCATGATACTGATATCCATTTAGAGAAAAATAAAACCTGTGATGATGGGGACTATTCTCTTTATCCCTGCTTCCTGGACCTTCTTAAGTTGATTGTTCTACTTCATTGTAAACATTGGTGGGATTTGCCCACCAAATGTGGGGTGGGAGGAGTCTGAGAATTATATTTGCCTCCTGAAAAAATCTTAAAATAACAATAAATCACTATGCAAAAGATATGAATATGGAGAAAAAATGTAAGGGGAAAATGCCTCCTTGTACAATAAATCCTGCCCATGATTGTAAATAAGCATAACTCAAAAGTCAGTGGGATATACACATGTTCACAGATCCGTCTGCCATTTTGAGCTGCTAGTGTTTAAAACAAACAATATTCCCTATTGACCGTAACGATAACAATTTTTAAAGTCACTTTATTTAAAATTCTGTTACTTCAATTTGTTTCTCTTCTTAATATGTTATGTAACTTTGAGTATTCTTGGTAATATTAAGTCATGAGGAAAAATTTATGTCGTCCTAACACAGAAAGTGAAATTCATGGCTGATTTTATAACCTTAGGCCATGTACAATGTGCGTGTATCTAAACGATGCGCGATAATACTAATCAAATCGAGAGTGTAGTTTGCTGTGTGCTCTAGCTTGTTGGTTTGTTTACTCGCAACTTGAACATCCTTGTGCGCATGAGCAGACTGGAACTACGAACTGGTGAACTTTTGTAAGACAAAAGCTGCTGTAAGGTCAAAATAAATTATATGTTAATTCTCAATTTCACTTTCCAAAAACCCAGGGCTGGTGGTAAGTGGGAAAAACACATTTCAAATAAATGTCATTACGTTTTTTAATGGAAAACTTACCTGCCTTAATGAGAAATAAATGAGTACAAAACAAGTCTATTTCACTATATAATATTTTCCCCAACAACTACATCAGATATTATTTAATTACTGTCTGAGGGGAAATTTATTTTCTTTTTTTCTAGGACTATTGTTTTTATCATTCTTTTGGGAAAAATTGCATTAAATGTTTATTGTAGTTTGGCACCTTATCTGATTGTTGTTCGAAATGGAAACTGACATATATTTTATTTTGGTCAGTTTAAGTATTCCAGAGCACCTTTGGTCTTTCTGTTGAATTTTTTTTTTTTTATATATCAAAGGTTTTTAAAGTGGTGCGGCAAAGTCTGAACAAAGATTGTTTGTGTCTTAACCATACCCCACAATCAAACTCTTGCAGTAATAGACTTTGTTACTATTTTCAGGTAATGAGAAGACATCTAAAGAATTACATGAAGATTTTGAGCTGTCAGCCAAGTCATACATCACAAAATAAAATAAAATAATCACATTATAATCAGTAATATCTTAAAAATTCAGAAAGCTATTTTCAAAAATCAAAATCTGATCTCGTCATATTCTAATACTCATTTAACCAAATGCTGCATGTCCATATACCAGGGAATGGATCATCCGTGACATAGTGACTTTTTGTGACAAATTTCATTGTCCAAAAATCTGTTGTGTCATTTTGAAAATTTTGTGACAAAATGAACATAAAAACAAATTTATATAGAATTTGTCTGACATTTTGTTGTTCTACCCCTTCACTCACACTCATTGGTAATTTGATGTTGCAGTTTAGTGGTGGATTCCATTTTTCATGAAACAGACATAATCAAATGATCCTTTCTATGATTATCACCGGTCAACTTGTCATCATGTGTGAATCTACAGTATGCCAATCAAATGTGACAAAGACAAAACTGATGTGACATTCTGTGCAAAAGATGCCAAATATTATGTGACAATTGAGACATTTATGTGACAAATTTGAAATTTTGTGACATGACATTTTGTGACAAGCTATCAATTATCAATCCATCTCTGATAGACCTTCAAGATATTCCTTTCTACATCACATTCATTTAGATGCAGCAATCTTCAACCCTGTAGGGAAGATGGATTTTGATAATATTCTGAGATGACTTAACAGTGGCATCTCCCGACATGGAGAGTATACCACCTCAGCTTGTGGACCCAAACAAACAAGTCTTCCCTACCATCCCTGGTACCAATAAAGAGATGTTCGTCGAGAGTACCAAGGCAGAAAATTCAGATTCTGATTTCACATTGTCTTCTCCAGATGAGCCTCGGCTTGAGCTTCCTTTCCTAATTGGTGCAAAATTGAGGTCAGAGGTCACTGATATTGACAAGCAACATATTGGACCCAGGACACTAACGAAAACAAGATTAAAGGTTTTATTTTGATCAATTATTTTTTCTTGGGGTTGGAGCTTAATAAAACACTCAGTGTTTGAATTTAGAAATTTCTCCAAGCTGGACAAGATTTAGGAAAAAACATCTTTTTTGAGGGATAAAAAAGGGGACCATGAATTGAGCTTGTTTTTTTTGTATTGGCAATATATTTTGGTTGATTTGTAGTCTTTTGTCACCACCCCCCTCCCTCCCCCTTCTTTCACTAGAAAATTATGAGATTTGTTGAAGAAATGAATTATTCCAAGTACATTTTAGTAAAGACAACCGTATGATTTTTAATGATATTACTTTAGAAAAGTATAAAAAAAACTCACACAAGGGCATAACTATCCTTTTAGACTTGGGGGTGGCCAAGAGAATAAAATTGCTGGTGGCGTAAATTATTTTCACAAATTTTGACCACATAACAGTCTCTATTACACTGTTCGTAGCCTAAATTGAACTGAATAGGTAAAAAAGATCATGACCTCAAAATCCGAACCTTTTTACCATATCTCACTGTTTTGTGGGGGAAAGGGGAGGGGGGGGTGGTGCACAACCCCTCTGAGCCTTATTTAGGCTACACTAAAAATCCTCACAAAGATATTGATTTATATGAAAATGGGATTCTTGAACATATATTTTAATTTAATCAGTAACATTATTTCAAAAATTTAACATGACCATAACATTGTTACTGTTTTAACCATTTGCTGTGAAGTTTTCAAAATTTGACAATTATTCAACTAGTGGGAAATTTGGAAACATTGTTACTTGTGTTGTAAGTCAATTTGAATTAATCCTTTTTATCTTTTTGGATAAGGCAATTCTTAAAGCTTTCTTATATACAGTATTAAAACCTATTTACAAAAATTTGGTAAATGTGATAAAAAAAATTAGTAAAACTTGATGGAAATTTAATTCTCAAAGATTCAAGGTTTTTTTTCTTCGAGCATTGAAGGACATGTTCCAAAATTGCAGAATATTTTCTGATGATCAGCAACGTTTGATAGAAACTTAATTTACCACTGCAGTTTGTGTGCTTATTAACAAGAAATTGCTGTGGTTAATCAGAGGTGACCCTTCCTACATGTACGCCTATGCCAACATTACACATTTCTCGATGACTTGTGGTTTTACTTTTTTTTCTTTCAGTCTTATCAGATGAAGAGATCAAAGCTGCAACAGATAGGGAGCAAACCTGGCAGAGATGAGTTATCTCTTCAAGAAACTAGTGCCCTCAATCCATTGCCATTTCAAAAGCAAAACTTCAGGTAAAAAATTGTGTAACAATAAGTTTAGTGTTAAAGCTTGTCAATATGAAAGAGAGATTGATTGGTGAATAAAATTAATTTAAAGACAATAACATCAATACGAATTCACAGCATTTAGATGCACTTTCACCAAAGTACCATAGCGCTTACAACAATCAACCATCCACACTCACTAAAACACTCAAGTTCCAGGGGACCAAGGTTTCATCTACATCTAGCTAGCTGTGCAGTCGTCTTTTGCACAACAAATTTGACAAAATCACAGCTGAAATTATAAACACGGATTGATAACTGATATTGACAGCTGTGCTCACTTTGCTCGACGGAAAGCACATTTTCACATAATGTGGCTGCAAATTCGGGAAAGAAATTTCTAACATACAATATTTCAAAATGATTTTCATGAAAACTTCCAAACTGCTCTGTTGCTCACTGAGTTGAATGATCTTTGCTCGCCTGCTCGGATTTCTTTTTTTCCATTGGAAAACCATTGACCAATCAAGTGAGTGAATAGGAATATGATTATCCATATTTTGGTAAAGTCTATGTAATGTCACTATGGTCGACCTGGTCAGGGAGCAATTTGTTTGGGTTTGCATTGCAATTTACGACACAAAAATTGTGCATAACATGGTTTCGCAATTCATTTCCCTATTTTGCTTAGCAAAATTCTGATAGGCTACAATAAATTCCCTAACTGATTGAAGTTTTCAGCCTTCAAATTTTAAAAAATTAGAAAAAAATCTCTTTTGAATGCGAGAATCACAAGTGCATAGTAATCACTTATGAATGGGGATATTTTGCACTTTGATTTTGCCGAAATGTGAGTAACTTGTGAAATGCACCACAATTCTGCAGCAGTAAATAGTGAAAGTTGAAACTAACAATAGGCCATAACATAAGGCATACTCAATCAAGACCCGTTTTACAAGCTGTTACCTGATGAGTCAAATAAATTTTGCAAGAAAAATAAAATATTGCAAAATAAACAAACAGAAAAAGGTTTAACAGAGCTAAAAAAATTTTTTTGTGTACTTCACAAAAGATGGCAGCCATTTTGAGAGGACTGATATGAGCAGAACTTCCGGGGTGGTGGTGTAGTTTTGAAATGTTTTATGGCGATGTATCATAGTATGTAAGATTTTTACAATGAAATTCCTAGCGAGTACGGCAAAACATTTACGCGATGTTGAGTTTAAATGAGATTGAAAGAAAGCTATCTGTTTTTTCTAAACTGAATTTCCATGCACATTTTCCATAAAAATGATGATTTAAACTGTGGAAGTAAACTTTTTGGAAAGCAAAAGTCCAGCATCTACATGTATTTGGGCAATGGAGTCAATACTTTTGCCATACTGGTTGCACGATTTTTTACTTAATAGCGGAAAAACTGAAAACTGCATTGAAAAAGTACCATTTGAAGCGTATTAAAACAAAGAGTTATTACTTATAAAGTCTAGTAAATATGCATCATGATTATTGCTAATCAATTTTAATGTATTGCTAATCATTTTTATGAAATGAGTAGCAAAGCTGCAAATCAAATTTTTACAGATTGCTCCCTGCCTGTTAATGCAAGTGTGACTCCTAAAAAGAGAATTAAAGGAATATTCCCGTGAATTTTCTTGTTCATTGTATGATAGAGGACTATATTAACGAAAACAATTTGTTCATATTGTGTTCCGTTTAGTTATTACATTTTAAAGATTATCACCAGTGTATTAACAAGTGACTGGTGGAGTATTCAGCAGCGTGATTTTATACTTGCAGATCCAATTGTCCATGACAATATTTCATTTTTCTCTTATTTAGAGTGTAATGTAGAGGAAAAGATAGGTGAAGCATTTTCTTGTCGAGTGCACAGATTTTTGAAATGCTGTAACTCCCAAATGGACTAAAATGTTTTTTCACCAATTTGTTTCATTAATAGTCTTCTATAGCATAAATGAATAAATGTACGAAAGTTAAAGGAGACATAAAGTCTGACATAATCCTTATTTCAATTAATAGAATTAAAAATAACAAATCTTCTGACCAAGTTTCATACCTCCCAAAGCAATTTAACACATTTATTGTAATTATTCAAAACTTTAATGCTACTACCATGGGAACCACCATTTTGATTCTTAAACCTCCAGAATATGATGTCATAAGCCCAGCAGGATGTTGGAATGCTTTGTATTTCTTTATAATCTACTTTAAATTTTCTAGCTCCTGAAAAATTGTTTTTCTTTTGTAATTGTCAAGAACATTTTTGTGTTCATATGAAATTGTCAAAACATTCTGTTAAAAGTTTGTGTCACATCATTTTGGAATACAAAATTTAATCACATTTGTTAAGAAATACATTAAATTCCTTATGAAGCCCAATATCACCTTTTCCTCCGACAACACTGAGAGCTACAACACCCCTCTCACCCTTTCTGAATTAAACCAAGCCATCCACGACACTGGTTGCACCTCCAAGGGCCCAGATAACATCCCCTACCAGTTCCTGAAACACCTCCTCATTGGGGATATTATGTCATCATGCACAATATTTTAATACATAATTGAACAAAATGGCAGCCTCCATGTGTCAACTTCAAACAGGAATAACTTGAGATAGGAATAAGATTTTGACTTATTGTTTTGGGAAGTTGGTTAAGATTTGTATCCTCTATTATATGAAAGTTTGATTGTATCAGACTTTATGTCTCCTTTAACACGATAATAAGTTGTGTGCGATTCAGTACATTAATGCAAATGTCCAGTTTCCGTGTTTACGGCATGGTTGATTAGACATCAGAGATACATGTCTAACAAATGGACACTCTGATTTTTGAAGATTTCTGCAGTTTAAGGACACTATATAATATGAAACTTAATAATCGTCTTTGTACTTCTCCTTGCAAAAACTTTCTGGGATATTTTTGTATCTAAGCAAGATGTTTATGCTTCTAAGAACACTTGAATATTTACCAAAATATATATTAAATCTTAAGTAAAAAACTCTTGAAAAATAAACCATTAGCTCTTCGAGTTGATATTTCAAGTAAATTTTGCAAGGGTACAGAACTACTGTTGAACTTTAATGTGTGACATCCAAGTATATTGACTCTCTTTAGTGATTTTGTGGTCAGTGTAGTTTTTCAGAGATGAATGAAATTATTTTGTTTATACTGGTATTCATTTATTGACTAGGTTTCTCTTTTTATTTTTCATTTGGTTTTGTAGAGTTTAATTAAATTGAGGATTTTTTTACTTGTATTTATTTTGTTATCAGCAACTTCCAACAAAGGCTGCACTGCATTGAAATTTTAGCACATTAACAAAACATTAACAATATCAACAACTATGTTTCTTTTGCAGTAATTTCTGTAAATAATGTGGCATGATTGAAAAGATGAAAAGTGAATTATTTACTAACAGATAATAGAAAATTAACATTTATTCAATTCGATCATTCCAAGCATATTCCTAATAAATTGAACACAAATCATTAAAGATTTTATGCAATGATTTCACATACCATAAGTACACATTAAATTTCATATGTTTAAACCAGAGCATTGCAAAATGATAGATAGGTCTTGCCCCCTCGCCTTCCCTAGAAGCAAACATTGGTCTGCCTGGAAAGAAAATTGAATGAAAGTAAATGTGGTTGTCCCTGCTTCAAAGCATGGGCAGACTGATCATACAGGCAATTTGACCCGGACTGAGGCCCAAGCAGCATGGGGGCCTGAAGATGATGAACAATGATATAAATTACATATAGTCAAATTTCTCCTACTGTACATTTATCTTTTATTCCTTTTGAAAAGATACAGACAGTTAAGCACAACAATGGCGCTACAATTCATCAAACACATCATACTATAACCCTGCTCTGTCCTCGAGCACCAGACAAGGAAGAATCAGGTGCCACTCGAAAGTTTTCGGTATTACCTGACCTGTTGATAATTTCCACCAAATGTCCAAATTGACGAATTGACACAGAGATGTACAGTAAACCATCTTGTCAGGGGTGTTTTGGAATGAAGTGGCTGGGGGAAGCCTTTTGTTAGAATTTCTTAAATTAAGGGTGGCTCTGGGTGGCCCCATGACAAGAAAATAAAAACACATTTTTGGACTGTAATGCATTTTAGAACTCCCAACCAAATATTCAATATGATATATTAACAATTAATATTTTATTTTTATTTGTACGTTTTGTTTTTCAGTATTTCCTGGCAATTGATGAACAATTTTTTGCCATGTACCCACTAGATCAATCTTTGCTAATCACAGCCCCTTGTTAATCTTGTTAGCATACTATACCCTTTCTATTTTACACCTGACTATTAGTATCTGTAGCATCAATGGTTTAAATCAATATTGATTAAAAAGTGATCTTACTTGCTCTCTCACCTTAAACTTTTTTTTATTCATATTGTGATATCGCACTAGCAAAATTAAAGGAATACTACCATGTTTTGTTTTATAACCTTTCCTATGAAAGAAACAAATTTTAGAAACATTTTGGTATAAAAATCATCTAGATATGTTATTCCTAGCAGGAGATAGGAGATATTCACAAAAAATGCTAATAAAATTATAGGAAAAGGCTCAGGGCTCAGTATGAAATCACAACAACACATTCTCCCACAAAGTGATAAGTATTTCATTAAAATCTATCATCCTTTTCTATTAGTAAAACCTGCTAGAAAAATAAATTAATGAAAGTTAGGTATTTATGTACATTGCCAAATCATACCTACATCAATAACTTTTGGAAAATTATTCATAATCATACATAAACAACCACTAAAGTTGAAAGAAATACGTAAACATTTGCAATGAAATTGCCTCTATGACATCATCAAACACGAATTCATCATACTGTACAAGAACTTTAAAATGCAATTGGGAAATCTTTACAAATCCATATCTCCTGAATGGAATATGATATCAACCTGATTTTTGTACCAAATTGGCTCTAAAAGTATGCTTTTTCAAATATATGGAAATATTCCTTTAACAGATTCTGATTGAAAAATATAGAAATATATGAATTTGGGAGGCTTAAAATGAAATAAATATTTTTATCTGCAGTATATTTTAATCTGCAGTATGTTTTAATCTGCAGTGTATTTTAAAGCTTTCACTGTAAGGTGTGACAAATTCAAGGTTCATACGAAGACTTTACTTCCATAAATATCTATCTTTAAAGGAAGGTCATTTTAATGTGTAACATAGGCATAAACTTTGGTTTTGTTTTAATTCCACTGGTTTTCCATACATTTTCATGTTTGATTACAAATAGCCTTTGACAGTATTCACTGGTGGGTAGTAACTCGAACTAAAGACACCCAATAACAGGTTTTTCACAAAACAAAGTTTTCACCTCATTGATTTTCAAAACTGTGATACATACAGAGCAAACACTGAACATATTTTTTGTACCATTCACTTCATACTTCTAGGCAAGTGTCTTTAGTGCCTGTCATATTCAATGTTCAATCAAGCTCACTACATTACCAAGGATTACTGCATAGTCGTCAATCCAGGGGGGACATGTCCCTCCTACTTCTTGAGATGGGGAAGACACATCAAAGTCCCTCCCCCTCACTTTTTTGCATATTCCAATGTCTTCTGTACTTGATAATTTGATGTAAATATATTATGCCATGATATGAACATATGTTCAGTCGGTCAACGAGGCTATACAGTGACCCAAAATTTGATGTCTTGTTGATGATAACTGTGAAAGAATTATGACGTCATCACGACATGTCACTTTGGTGTTCTAATGCACACGCTGTCTATGAAAGGTATTTACTAGGCCTATGCCACGTGTACGGGCTATACTGGTAAGAGACTGCACTGCCTCACTTGTTCTAATAATAGCTCATATTATCAATTAGTCACTCACTTCAGGAATTTTTCAGGAATCTTTAAATTCAGCGCTTGTTCGTCCTCTATTAAAGAAATCAAGTTTGGATCCGGATGTTTTGAAGAACTATCGACCCGTGTCTGATCTTCCATTTCTGTCGAAACTCCTTGAACGCATTGTTTTGTGTGGAATTTCACCTTTTCTTTAGTACAACAATCTTCTTGATAATCATCAATCGGCTTATCGACAAAATCACAGTATTGAGACTGCATTACCTAAAGTCCAAAATGACATTCTTGCAGCAATGGATAAAGGTAGACTTGTTGCCCTTGTCCTTCTTGATTTATTCGCTGCCTTTGACACTGTGGATTGCTGTTAATCATCTCCAAAATATTGGTTTTAATGGAACCATATTACAATGGTTTATGTCCTATCTAACTAACAGATCACAATGTGTACAAATTAATGATAAAACTTCTTCACCTTCTAAGCTTGTATATGGTGTGCCGCAGGGGAGTGTACTCGGTCCGATTTTGTTTTCCATTTATACTAGTTCTATTGGTAAAATTATATGTAAATATGATCTTCATTACCACTTGTATGCCGATGACACACAATTACATATTTCGTTTAATCCCAATCAAGCTGAAGCAAATATTGCACTACATAAACTTGAATCATGTATCGTTGAAATACGCAAGTGGATGTCCTCCAACTTTTTTAAAGTTAAATGATGATAAAACTGAATTTATTGTTCTTGGTTCCTATTGCAGCTTAACAAAATCAACCTCCCTTTTTTTTCAAATTGGTAATGCTTAAGTATGTGTAGCCTCTAAAGTTCGTAACCTTGGCTCCATTTTTGATGCTGATATGTCAATGGCTACCATATCTCTGAAATTTCTAAATCTTGATCATTTAATTTACGTAGCATAGAACTAATCAGAAAATATTTATCAATGCCTGCCACTGAACAACTAGTTCATGCTGTTGTCTCTTCCCGCCTTGATATGGGTAACTCTTTTTTAAATGGTCTCCCAGCCAATCAAATCAAACGTCTCTCCCGCTTACAAAATATTGCTGCCAGGATTGTTACCCTAAGTAAACCAAATGAACACATTACTCAGATTTTAAGGAATTTACACTAGCTACCCATTCATCATAGAATTGTTTTTAAAATACTTGTTTTTGTGTATAAGTCTACTCATGCATTGTCTCCCACATATATTTCTGATCTTTTAATCCCATATAAGTCTCCCAGCCAGTTCATGCGTTCTAATTTAAAACTTTATTTAGCTATTCCACGTACTTCTAGAACATGGGGTAAACGTTCATTTTCTTCTGCTGCCCCCTTTTTATGGAACAAACTTCCAGACAACATCAAACTTAGTCCTTCCCTCAATTTTAAATCATCATTAAAGACATTCCTCATGTGTTCTGATTCTGTTCAATTTTAAGCTATATTTGTTCTTGTATGTATGTATTTTGCAGTATTCTTAACTATTATTTCTTTTTTGTTCACATTGTTTTGCATTAATTGTTTTGTCGCTGCACAATGAGCATCACTTTTGATGGATACTGGCGCATAACAAGTATTCATTATTATTATCATTATTATTATTATACGCTCCATCGTACAAGTACGCCTATGAGTGTACAGTATCTGAGTGATGACAACACCTATGTTTTAGCCAATAACTCAGTGACACACATGTATAGCTGTGACAGAAACAGGCACGTAGTCAAAGGGGAGGTGGGTTGATGAAAAAAAATCCCCTCAAAAAGGACCAACCTTTTCAAATGAGTAGTTGTTGACAGTGGTATCATTTTCAAGATGATTTTACATTTTTACTTAGCTGATATATTGGGTATATATATATATATATATACATATATGAATATATATATATATATATATATATATATATATATATGTATATATATATATATGTATGTATGTATGTATGTATGTATGTATGTATGTATGTATGTATGTATGTATGTATGTATGTATGTATGTATGTATGTATGTATGTATGTATGTATGTATGTATGTATGTATGCATGCATGCATGCATGCATGCATGCATGTATGCATGCATGCATATGTATGTATGCATGCATGTATGTATGTATGTATATATATATATATATATATATATATATATATATATATATGTATATATGTATATATGTATATGTATGTATGTATGTATGTATGTATGTATGTATATGTATATATATATACATATATATATATAATATATATATATTATAAATATATGTATACACATATATATATATATATATATATATATATATATATATATATATATAGATATATTGATTTGAAATAGATATACATACATACATACATACATACATACATACATACATACATACATACATACATACATACATACATACATACTGTACATACATACATACATACATATTGTCACTTGATCATTTTATCCGATTGGCCTTTGTAACATAATTCTATGGCTTTTTAGATTACTTAAAAAAAAGACTGTTTTGAAACATAAGTGGCAGTCATGCATTATCTAATCTTTTGGTAAATGGTGCTTGATGAATCTGAAGTGTCTTATTTTGTAAAATCATTGGACTGTAAAAAATAAGAATGAAACTGATCAGATTGTGTATGAAGCTCTTTTGCACTTGTGAAGTGGTTGAAGAGTCTTAGACAAGTATTTTTGGCAGTAGGAACAGAAGTATTTTCATTTTAAATAGATGAATTGGCTCAAAGAGATAACCAGATTCGAGACGGGAGATGTTAACCCCAAAGTGCAAAAACATTGTTTGCTGGCAGAGGCATTAATACCATAGGGCAGTTTTTACTATGTCATGTTTGATAAGTTAATATCAATTTCTGCCAGATGCTGAATTCTTAATCTGGACAGATTCTGCTTTTATTTCTGGCACATTCTGCAAATTTATTTTCATTGTAAGGCAGGCTCTGTCAACCCATAATATATTCTGTATGTGGCAGGTTCTGTCAATTCATTATGTATGTGGCAGTTCCTGATAATTCATTATGTTTTGGCAGGTTCTGTCAACCCATAGATTCATTATGTATGTGGCAAGTCTTCCCAATTCATTATGTATGTGGAAGGTTCTGTCAATTTATTATGTATGTGGAAGGTTCTGTTAGTTTATTATGTATGTGGCAGGTTCTGTCAATTTATTATGTATGTGGCAGGTTCTGTCAATTCATTATATATGTGGCAGGTATGTGTCAAATCGTTATGTATGTGGCAGGTCCTGTCGATTCATTGTGTTTGTGGCAGGTTTGTGTCAATTCATTATGTATGTGGCAGGTTCTGTCAATTAACATGATGTATGTGGCAGGTTCTGTCAATTTATTATGTATGTGGAAGGTTTGTCAATTTATTATCATATGTGAAAGGTTCTGTCAATTCATTATATATGTGGCAAGTTTGTGTCAATTCATTATGTATGTAGCAGGTTCTGTTAAATCATGTATGTGGCAGGTCCTGTCAAATCATTATGTTTGAGGCAGGTTCTGTGAATTGATTATGTATGTGGCAGGTGGTGTCAATTCATTATATATGTGGCAGGTTTGTGTCAATTCATTATGTATGTGTCAGGTTCTGTCAATTCATTATGTCTGTGGTAGGTTCTGTCAATTCATTTTGTATGTGGCAGGTTCTGTCAATTCATTATGTATGTGGCGGGACCTGTCAAATCATTATGTATGTGGCAGGTTCTGTCAATTATGTATGTGGCAGGTTCTGCGAATTTATTTTTCATCATGTCACATATTCTGCCAATTTATTTTTCATCATGTCACGCCAATTTTGAATTCTGAATTTTTTAGCAGGTACTTCCAAGGACTTCTTTTGATGAAGATTGTAGCAGATTCTGCCATCTAACTTAAAATTAGGTTCTTGTTTGTCCTCTCTGCCAAGTGTACAATAAGTACTGCTTTTTACTGTGCAATAAAGTATATTTTGGTATTGTGCTGAAAAGTGTAATTCTTGCAAGTCTGATTTTACTGATAAATAATTCACTTTTTGGTTTTCTTTCTAGATCTTCAACTTCCATGAAGATGGTTCCTCTCATCCAAAGGTACCGAACAAACAACCCTCTGTCTCTCAAGCACCACGTACCAATGCCCCTCGTCAAACCCAAGTTTGTACCGTGTCATTCTCGCCAAATCCTATGGGAACAGAAAGAATCTGAACATGTGCAAGAGTAAGGAATGATTTACTTCCTTGTTTGAGGTGTTTGTTTTATTCCACTTACCTGTTACCTAAGCCTGTTTGTGCCTAGTGGTACATAAGGCATCTCCATTGGTTGCGGTCCTTGGCTGCATTCCGTGTGTTATTCCAGGTTTTCCAGCCTGCACCATTTTTTTCTTCCTCTACAGTCCACCGCTATGTTTGTTTGGGGCTTAAAAACAAAATGCCCACGGTTCTGAATAAAGGTGTCAAAAATATTTCCACTAAATATCGTGACAGAAATAATATTAATGTAGGAAGTACATCTTTATATGCTCACACTTTACTATGCATGTTCCCTCTTTTTCTTTTTAATGTGCTATTCATTGCACAATTACGTGGGGGACGATGATCGTAGAGCAATGAATCTGAAAAATTGTAGCCGCAACCTTAACATATATTGTTGCTTACTCAAAAAATCCAAAAAAATAATTTTATAATTTATTTTCTGAATGAAAAAATTATTCTACATGCAAATTCTTGCTATTAGCAGGAAAAGCGCAGGTCTGCCTCTTTATTTACCGTCAAGCTTAATTTGCTCTTCTTTCTTTTCAGAGAGTGTGTAGATCCAGAAAAGTTCCAGAAATTAGAGGAGAGAAAAATTTATGCAATGAAAGGATACAAGCGCATGTTTGCGGTCCCTCCACATCGCAAAGAGTACAATGACCTTCATGTTGGAGGAAAACCACCTCACTTAGAAGAAAAGTATGTGTACATATACCATAGTCAACGTAATAAGCACCCATGGCATTCCACCATATATCCTACATGGCATTCCACCCTCTTCACATGGCATCCCACCCCATGTACCACATGGCATCCCACCCCATGTCCCACATGGCATCCACCCCATGTCCCACATGGCATCCATCCCATGTCCCACATGACACCCACCCAACATTTTCTTTGACTCTTTGAAACTGATAACCCATCCCAACATACAAAATGATTAAGTTCTGTTTACATTTCTTTAATATGTTAATGTCTTTTCATACACATTGGGTGTAGTAGGCCGTATGAAAAACACAGCCAATAAAAGTGAGTGACTGCAAGGATGATTCAAGCTGCAAACAACATTATTGTCAGCAGACCAACATGAGAATTTAGTTGTTGACTTGAGTGGACATATTTAACCATGAAACCTAAACACACCGCCCTAGCTTAAATTTTCAGATATAACTAACAATTAAAAAGTATCTAGCTTTTCAGGGTTGATACAGCATGGTAGTTATTCTTCCCATCTTTCAACAAGGGGACAAGTATTAACATGGGCGCTTAATAGGAAGGGAATTAGGTTGTAAAAAGTGGTTCAATTTTATTTTTATAAGTGCCCTAAGTGCTTGGTATATTGAATACTACAATTCCCACTGAAACAAATAAAACAAAAGTCAAGTTACGATTTGCGCTTCAAAAAAGTTCAAGCAACTTTCGACTCGAGCCTCCCTCCCCCTCCCATTCAATGTTGGTTGATTTTGACTGATTCTTGGGCAAGATGACAACATTACAGAAGGGTGCAGGCTTGTTTCATTTACTCTTGGTGGGGATTGTAGTACTGTAGTTTCTATTGCTCTTATAGGGCATTCATTGCATCTTTCATCCATTAGCCAATTTTCCAATCTTCAGTCCATATATTATCCTTTTTTATTACCTCGCTAATGAAGTTTTTTTTTCTGTGTAATGTCTGTTGGTTATTTAGTTTACATTTCTGTTGGAATGGGGGTAGGACAGTAAAGGAGTTTGGGTGATTTACAGGGATGTTTGTGACTCTAGGTTGAAATATTTCAGTGAAAAAGTATAATGAATTAATGCTCTGAAAGGAAATAAAGATACTAAAACAATTTGGCTTCTCAGAAAATAAAAGCTTTCAGTTTGTCACAAAAATATTGGAATGCAAAATTGTCTAAAGAGAATGAATATAAGGTGCTAAATGCTTTGCCTGAATAGAATTGGAAACAAAGACATGAGCTCAAAAGAAATCAGTCAGAAGGTAGACAATTTCAATAGATATAGAAGGGTTTTTTTGCAAGGGGTGGGAGTGAAACGGGACTAACAGTTTAGTTACTGTAAATGCATGTTCCATCTTGTTGTTAATTTCAAATATCGACAATTTTCCTAAATTGCTTGTGAAAGCTCTGTGAAAGCTTGTTAAATGTTGCAAGGTTGAGACCTTGCAACATTTAAAAGCAATCGATATAGATTTGAAAGTAGATTAATTTATAATTATAACATATTTGCATATTTTCTTGCATAATTAGTTACTAAATTTAAAACAATTTTCATTTTGCCATATTCATGATTTTAAATTAATTTAAAAAACTGTTGCTAGTGTGATTCCAGGTGTTACTAGACTTTTCATCAGCCATTTTCTTCATCTATACATCAATTTATATTTTCATTTTCATCATTCTTTTTGTCCCAATTAAGGAGCAAAATGTCTGAAATACAAAAAAGGTATATCTGGCAGTTACAGATGCAGCGACCTTTTGACCCAATGCCTTTGTCAGCCCCATCTTCCACCCAGATTAAAGATCCTGCTTTGGAAAATCAAAGAGCTCAGGAGACTGCCCCAGAGAGTATCATATCAGTTAAAATAAAGAAAGATCAAAAAGTTAACATGAGAGATTCTAGTCATGTTAAAACTGAACCCAACAGGAATGTAAGAAAAGCAGAAAAATTTGCTTTAGATGCGGAAAGTGAGAGGGGATTTAGACAGAAGGAAAAATCTTCATCATCAATAGCGAGGTTAAGAGACAATACAAACTATTCCAAATTTAGATCAAAAAGTGATATAAGTTTTTATTCCATAAATAAAAAACCAAAGGGTAACCATAACGACAGAGATGTCAGTATGGAGTTACATGCAGCGTTACATGCTCGGTCACATCACAATAGAGTTCCTATTGTGGATAAGAGGACTTCAAATGTTAAAAGAGTAGTGAAGAAAGACAGCTCCGTTTCTCAACTGAAATCTAAGAAACTTAAAGATGATGATCAGGGAGAAGCGCAGATTGATGAAGAGGAAGTTGAGACAACTCAAAATATACAGGTAGAGGAAGAACAAACGGTTGTTGAAGAAACCACAGATGCGTCCTCAGCACAAGAGGAAACTACAGATGTTGATGAAAGGCATGTATTTATGAATATTCATGCACCCTTTGATTTATGACAAGTTTTTTGTAATTTCAAACAATCATCATTTTACAGTCATTTTTTTTGTTCATATGTTTATTTTGTATTATCATTTTGTGATGGTCGATCATTTTGTAATGCCTTACCCCATTCATAAAACAACTTAATCAAACTCGCCTAAATGTTCCTGAAATTATTATTTGAAAGAGGTACTGATCAAAATTCTTTGAAAGATAAAATAGGATGTTTTTTTAAGTGTTTATATTCCATCAGCCTGACCATGCATTATAAGACTCTTTATCTCTGTATCAGGAGCTTATAATTAATGGCAGTCATTGTATCAATGTATTTCTTTTTCTCTTTTAAATGTCTTTTGTTTTTATATGAAAAATGTTTGTTGTGCATATTTCTGTTGTTAATTAGTTGTTGATGTAAAGTGCCTGAACGGAGGATTACCTCTGGCCTCCTAGGCACTATGTTATACTTGAAACGGGGAAAATAAATATTAAATCCCCAAAAAAATTATATGAATGCATGATCAGGTATAATGAACATACTGTAGGTGTGCCTTGCAGTTTTGTCACAAAATGCCAGTGTGTCTTATATAAAATGTTCATGTTAAACAGTCTATGTGATGAAATCCCCTCCCAACGCAAACACAATTGAATATCTGACAGAAATGTTCATTTCACTGGGGAAAATGCTAGCAGAGAAAAATTGAAGAACTTGAAACTTTAAATGTAATTAGATGGAAATTGTATTAATGTTGGGAAAAAACAAATCAACAAAGAAAGTGTTATTAAAGAAAAACAAACAGTAGAAACTGAGTACAGCTGTTATGATCCGGATAAGTTAGGGATAATTGCATTCTTGCATTGTCATTTAAAGAGGAAATCCTGTCCCAAGAAAATTGCTTGACATGTCACCAGTAAACTTAAAGCATAATAATGACATCACTTCTATGGCAGGTATTGATTGGCATGTAAGTATTTTAAATATCTAAACCAATCAGAAGCATTCAAGTTTGATTGTGTTGTGTATTTATCTCCACGTTAGCACAATAAATGGTCTTTCATAGAAGTTAAAGGAGCACTAGACCAAAAAGTGAGGGGGTATTTTTAGGGGTCCTCCACAAAATCAAATGCTTATTTAGCGCGCAATGGTATAGTAAATTTCTGGTTAATATGAATATTCAAGTAACCTTTGCTCTCACTTCGCCTGTGGACTATGGAGGCATGAAGTTTATCAATCTTTTGCGGATGACATTTCTGTGAAATTCGCAAAAACAGGCACCCTCACTTTGCGGTCTAGTACTCCTTCAAATCATTACCAAGAAAGTAGAGAATTTTCTTATAAACCTAAAAACTGATTTTTTGCATATTTTTTTTTGAAGTTTTTTCTGAATTACACCAAATTTGATCCCATTATATCATTTGATAATATCAACTCTTTGTGTCGTCCACAGACCACTGTCAGCCATGGAGGTGGAGTCACCTGTTGAGGCCGCGCCCCCTGTCAAGAGGATGTCCACCCCAAATCCACTCAAAGTTCCCGACCTCATGTCTTACATTCCGTCAGATAGACTGCAGGAATTGGAACAGATCTTTAAAAGCTTAGATAACGACAAAGATGGGTGAGAATCTTCAAGCCATTTTGCTAATATATCTGTGTTTGTGCCTAATATGAGTCAAGTAGGAAGGGCTTCTTCTCTATGTTCACTGCCTTGGCTCTTAGTGTGAAGTTTACAAGACCGACTTGCAAAAATAAGTCTTGATCACATACTATAGACTTGGCTATGCACGCAGCATTCATCTCCTCTAAAGCCAAAGAAGAAACTTGATAATTGAAAGAAATTTATAGAATAATCAATTCTTTAAGTAAATGTTTGGAGAAAAAAATTGTTTAAATTCATGTATGATTAAGTATGAAAATCATCTGTGGTGGACAGCATGTTTAAGTTCATTACATATTCATGAATCTCAGTGGGTGCAAGGAACAAAAGATTCTAAAGTGACTTTCTAGAGTTTGCCTGATCGTGTCCTTTTAAGCTACACTTTTATGAACCAGCTAAGCAACCAAGGACTCACGTTTTCATCATTTCCTCTATCTCAGATATCTTCCAAACTATGCAACCAATATTTATTTGAAGGACAAGTTTAGTTGTCTGTCAATCATGTTCATCTTATATAATAAAGGACAATTAAAGTTAAATCTATACTAGAGCCATGAAGGCCCATTGGCTTATCCCCTCGTTCCTTGGTTTCGGCAGATGAGAGAACATGACGCCACTGGACAGGACCAAGTGTCCCTTTAAGTTCCTAGCTACTTTCAACCAACTAAGGACTCGTATCCTTCATTTCCTCTATTCCAGATATCTTCAAAATTCTGCAACCAATATTTATTTGAAGGGCAAGCTTAGTTGTCAATCATGGCTGAAAAACAACAATGAAAGAAACAAACTGCTGAAAAAAATATTCAAACATCTTCTTCTGTGAAGGAGATATTCAAGTTCAAAGCTCAAGCAGATTTTCTTAGGATAGACTGATATCAGACAAACAGTGACATCACTATCTATAGTCTTTTTTAATTGAAATAATCTACAAGATTTTGAACAATTGCAATAATAAGTCTAGTCAGCAGGTTAATAAAACAAAGCCT
Organism: Chiridota heheva; assembly: GCA_020152595.1. NCBI lineage: Eukaryota > Metazoa > Echinodermata > Holothuroidea > Apodida > Chiridotidae > Chiridota > Chiridota heheva. The sequence continues at coordinate 1,034,361 of JAIGNY010004285.1, forward strand.
AAGTGGAGGTATTTGTGATTTACCACCAGAAAAAAGCTTTAAATGATATTTTTAAACCATAACTATCATTTTATTATCAATTTTGCTAGAGGTACATGTATTTTTTGAGTACGGAAAAAGACCTTCCATGCAATTGAAGTAGGCTAATCATCTTCTTTAGAGATTTTATTCATTATGTGGTATTGTAATAGTGTCCTTAATTAAGGATAAGTTAAGTCAGTCGGTCTGGCCGGCTACCATGCATTGTTCAGCTACTAGGGAACAAAAGTTGCTGCCCTAGAAAAGGAATTCCAACTATTTTTATGAAAATGAATTTATATAAAGGAGAACAAATGCATTCCAGACTTGAATAGCAGCAATTGAAGGATTTGTTCAGGGGTGAAGAAAAAGTTGAATAATAGATTTAAGGACTGAGTGGAATTTAAAATGAAGTGTCTTGGGAATGAATAGCAAAAAAACAATAAGTCTTTGCTTGAATAGAGAGACACAATACCTTCATACATCAAGCTAAAACCAGCCAAGCAAACAATCAACAAACCAACAAATCAACCAACAAACAACCAACCAAAAAACAACCAATCAACAAACAACCAATCAACAAACAACCAATCAACAAACAACCCACCACCCAAACCACACTGAAGAGAGTATGGATTGTTCGACACCGAACACACCAATCATACTTCTCGCCCAATTTTCAAAAACAATCGCTCCCAAAGAAACAGATCCAAAGAAAAAACAAGCCAACTCAGACCCAACAGATCTTCCTCCAGATAACCCCGCCTCCTTTATGGCATACACCACAAACAATTACAATAACACCACAACATCATACAATGGAACATTAGGAGCCTAAAGGCCAATTCTGAAGAAATTGACCTACTGGCCTCCACCCTCAACCCGGTCGTCTTCTGCCTACAAGAAACTTTCTTGAAAACCACCGACCATTACTCCTCAACAACTTTGCTTGCTATCACAAACATCAAGTGGATGCTGACAGGGCCTGTGGTGGCGTCTCCATTCTCGTTAGACACGATATTCCACACAGCCCTGTTGTGTGCACACCGACCTTCAGGCCATCTGTATTTCTATCTCGCTCCACAAAACTTTCACTCTCTGCAATATCTATCTCCTCCCAACACCAACATTCAACCAACCAGCCTTAACAACCTCATCTCTCAGCTTCCCACCCCTTCATCCTTCTTGGTGACTTCAACGCTCACAACCCTCTGTGGGGCTCTAATACCACCACCCCTAGAGGCAAGTTCAGCGAAAACGCTCTCCGTCAGCACAGCCTGTCCTTACTGAAGACTAACTCCCCGACCTACCTTCATCCTGCCACAGGCTCTCTCACCTGTATTGATCTGTCTATCTGTTCCCCTAACCTCCTTCCTGATTTTAGTTGGAGAGTCACTGCTGACTTTTGTGGTAGTGATCATTACCCTCTTCTTATACACTCCAATCTTCAAATCCCCACTGAGCACACCCCCAATTGGAACCTCGACAAGGCTGACTGGTCCCTTTTTGAAACCCTCTGTGACTCACACCTCTCCCCCATCTTCTCGAGGATGAGGATCCATGTCTAACTTCAGTAATATCCTTATCAACATCGCCACCTGCTCAATTCCCAAAACCTCCAAATCCCCAAATCATCCCCCAACCCTGGTTCTCGGATGACTGCAAAACCGCCATCAAGAACAGGAAAAGAGCCCTCAGGAACTTTAAAACTAACCCGACCACCCATAACCTTAACCTCTTTGCATCAGCCGTGCCAAGGCCAGACGCACTATCAAGGACAGTAAAACCAACACTTGGAACAACTTTTTTCTTCTCTCACCACCAACACCCCCACTAAGAAGATTTGGAGAATGGTTAACAGCTTCCACGGCAGAGTAGGCAAATCTTCCATCTCCCATCTCTCTTGAATGGAGACCTTCTCACATAAAAAAAGGACATCGTTGACCACCTCGCTGCCTCTTTCAGCAACATCTCGTCCTCGACCAACTACTCCAATGCTTTCAAAATCGAAAAAGCTTGCGATGAAGCCCAGAGAATCACTTTTCCCTCTGACAACTCCGAAAGCTACAACACCCCTTTTACCCTTTCTGAATTAAACCAAGCCATCAACGACGCTGGCTGCCCCTCCAAGGGCCCAGATAACATCCCCTATCAGTTTCTGAAACACCTTCCCCATCAAGGCCACCACTACCCTACTCACCATCTTCAACCACATTTGGTCCTCACACTCCTTTCTCCCTATCTGGAGGACAGCTATTGTCATCCCCGTCCTTAAACCGGGGAAGGATAGCTCCGACCCCACCAGCTACCGACCCATCGCCCTTACTTGCTGTTTTGTAAAATTATGGAAAAGATCATTAATCAGAGACTAAACTGGTTCCTCGAGACCAACAGAATCCTCTCTCCTCACCAAAGCGGCTTCGGGCGTCGCAATACCCTAGACCAGTTAATTACGCTCGACTCCGCTATCCGGGAATCCTTTGCAAAAAGGAACACCTCATTGCCATATTTTTGACCTCGAAGAAAGCTTTCGACACTACTTGGAAATCTGGCATTACCGAAAACTTCACACCATTGGCCTCAGAGGCCACCTCCCCATCTTTATTCAAAACTTCCTCTCACCCAGGCAGTTCCAAGTTCGTAATGGCCACACCCTCTCCAAGCCGTACCCCCAAGAAGAGGGCATCCCTCAAGGCAGCATCCTCTCCCCACTCTCTTCAACCTGAGCATTAATGACATCGGGAATGACCTTGGCCCCAGCATCAACGTATTCTCTCGTGGATGACTTCACCATCTTCTACTCCTCCCTAAGCTTTCCTATTGTTGAAAATAGGCTCCAAACCAGCCTCAATCAGCTGCAAGTCTGGAGCAACAATAACGGTTTTAAATTCTCCAAAGACAAGACAGTCTGCATGCACTTTTGTCATTTCAACAACCTCCATTTAACTTTGTGCTCAATGGGAATCGCATCCCTAAAGTTGAAAACACAAAAGTTCCTTGGTCTAACTCTTGACCCCAAGCTCACCTACAAGCCACACATCACCAACCTGAAACTAAAATGCAATAGCTCTCTCAACCTCCTCCGACTGCTCTCCAACACTACTTGGGGGCGAACCGTATGCTCTCCTCAAAATTTTCAGGCTCACCATTCGTGCCAAGCTTGACTATGGCAATGTGTTTTACTGTGTCGCTCACAACTCATACCTCAACCACATCCAAAATGAAGCCCTCAGGCTTTGTCTAGGAGCCTACAGGACCTCCCCAATCACTAGCCTTCATGTTGAAGCCAACGAACCCCCCTTTCTACTTAGATGTAAAAAGCTTAGCCTCTCCTATGCTTTTAGAGTCCTCACCAACACCCAGAACCCTGTTTACAACCTCATTAGGTACCCCAATTTCTCCTCCCTCTTTGATAGGACTAAAACCCTATTGCATCCCTTCAGCTTACGCATTAAATCAGACCTCTTTCAACTTGGCATCAACCCCGCCACTCTCGGCACCTACTCCTGGCCCACTTTTCCGCCTTGGGCCACCCCCCTTCCTTCTGTCCACCTAGACCTCTCCACTTATAACAAAACTCAAACTCACCTAACCTCTTCATCAATCTCACAACCAAATCAAAGACCAACTCTCAAATTACACCTCCATCTATACTGATGGCTCCAGGAAGGCAACAAGACAGCTGCTGCTGCCATCATCAAGACATCACCCTCAGTAGCAGACTTCCTGACCACTCATCCATCTTTTAGCCGAGGCTAAGGCCATTCTCCTCGCCCTCAACTTTATTGAGTACTCTCCTCTTAGTCACTTTGCCATTTCTCTGACTCAAGGCTGTTCTTACTTCATTACTCAATCTTAAATGGGATAACCTCACCTGCCACCTCCTCCTCCGAAACTCTTTTCTCCCACCCTCTGCAGGAAAAGTGTTCTTTTCTTCTGGATACCCAGCCATGTTGGCATCCCTGGCAATGACAGGGCTGATACAGCCAGCTAAGCTTGCCTTAACCTCCTCCCTTCCTTTTCCCAAAACCCTCTCTGACATCAAACGCTTATCGCTTCTCTTGTTGTGACGCTGGCAAACCTTATGGAACTTCCAAATTGATAACAAACTCCATGTTATCCAGCCCACAATCGATCAAATCCACCATCAACAACCTTTTCGTATCGACAACGTTCATATTACCCGTCTTAGAATTGGTCACACCTACCTCACTCCTCCCCACCTCTTATTGGTTCCCCCCCAACCCCTCTGTAACAATTGCCACTGCATCTCACAATCCAACACGTTCTCCTTGCTTTCCCCTGTACAACCTTCCCAGAGCTTCCTCGCTCCCCACAACTCAATTGCTGAGTTCTTCCAGAAAAATCCTCCAGATAAAATAATCTCCTTCCTTCAGCATGCATCCCTCTACAACCATATTTAATTCTCCTCTTCCACCCCCTCTCTTCTTTGTTTTTGTTTTACCCATGCACCTCCTCTCTCGATCACAGCTTTCTGGCTTTTGTTCTTGAATTTCTCTCATTCTCCCCCTGGTCTCTTTCCTTACTACCTCTAAAATGATCCGACCTCTCAGGCACAATTTGACCTCGTTGTCGTGGTGCCGTTAAGACCTCATCAAACAAACAAACAAAGAGAGACACATGAAAGACATGGTAATTTGCAAATTAATCTGCACTGTATTTTGAAAGTTGAATAATAGATCAAACGACTGAATGGATTATATATATTGACGTGTCTTGCAAATGAATAGCAAAAAAACAAGTCTTCGCTTGAATAGAGTGGACACATGATCATCTGCAAATTAATCTGTACTGATTATTCATTCTGTTTTGGTAGAAAGATCAGCTCTATCTGGTTTATAAGGGGAAAAAGTTGATCATGTTTCTATTGGAAGTGTCAGATTAAGTTAAGCTGGGGGGGTGGAGGGGTGGGGGCTGTAGTGTGATGGAGAGAGTGGAGGTTATAGTGGAATGAAAGTTGGTTAAGAGAATATTTAATACAATAACATGATGCACCGAAAAATAACTAAAATATTGAATGACAACACACATCTGCTCTTCCCACTATATATTTTCTGCCGTTCAGTTAAAAGACTTTGTTTGCCACGGTCAAGCATAACAGATTCAGGTTTTCATTTGTACCCAACTCTATTTCTCTATTCAACTTGAAAGCGGTCCGATAGTTCGTGTTTTTATATTATAAGTCAAATGTTGTATATCTATTTAAATATGTGTATGTATGTGTGTGTATGTATATATGTGTGTATGTGTATGTATATATGTGCGTGTATATATGTGTTATATATGTGTGTGTGTATGTATGTGGGCCTTTATATATGTATAGTTACATCTTGGGCGTTATTGTATTTTACCATTTACTAGTTTAAAAAATGTTTTCCTGGTTTTACTGGGGTTTTTATATCTTTAATTCTATTTTATATATATAACTTTTATGTAACTTTTATATCTATAACTTTTATATTTATATTTCTTTTTAAATATCTTTGTAGATTTTGCTACAGGGCAACAAATTTCAATATTTTGTTGTGGACGAAATGAATTGATCTTATCTTATCTTATCTTATCTGATTGATCTTATCTTATCTTATCTTAATAGGTAGA